>JAQGAA010000304.1:0-25278 GCA_034696425.1 Isotoma viridis
ATCATCATCATCATTCCACATTCCATCATTACCATCAATACCATCACCCACAAAGCCATTCCATTTCAATTTTTAATTAATCCATCATGCACAATCGATTCCATTCCCATGCAAAGGAAACAAAAGTATTAAACATAATTAATTTTATATTAGTTTGCATTATTTTATTCAAAACTAAAATAAACAGAATTTGTTATTTTTTAACAAAAGTATATTTAATAACAAAAATCAAAACATTTCCTCATTGTTAAAATGAACACAAAATATAATCACTGACACTACTGCACAATCAAAATTCAATCAAGAACACAAATCAGTAGGAGATTAAAAATTGTACCTGAGCCGAAGAATGAGGATCACCAACACCAGCTTCATAAGCAGGCCGTCTGGGTCGTTTCCTCCCGATGTAGTTAACAAATACAAATTCTAATAAAGAAGCGTAAATGAAAAACATGGAGAATCCATCCCAAATATTCATTGCCGTTAGATTCGATACCACTGGAAGGGTTGATCGAAATGTATTGCTAGAGAATGTCACAAAAGAAATAAAAATATAATGTATTTCTATGAGAATTTCCCCATATGCACTTGACAGACGGGTTAATATGAAAGCAATCTGTCATATGCAATCATCATTCATTAATTTATTTATTGCATGAAGGAATTCACTTGATAGATTCTTTTATTCTTTGATGATCACAAAGCTCATGTTTTTCTGTTGCATATCAGAGAAAGTAAATAACCTAAAGAGATATAAAATGATCAGACAGAAAGACAACTGGGTGGGAACTAACCTGGTTGTGAAAAAATTGAGCATTGTCGTGACCCCAAGCATAATTCTAGCTGGTACGGCATTCCATTCGAGCCAAAAGGTGATAAATGAGGAAGTAACCAGAATAATGTCTGGAATAAATACGGTTGTGAAATAGAAGGCTCGATCTCGATTAAACGTCAGCTCCACTCGTAGACAACTGTAATTCCCTGTTGAGTGTTGCACAAGACAAAACAAAAATCTCATCATCTCACAAAACTATAGAAAGGTAGAAACTCTCATGAGAACTCATAAAGGAACTTTAAGGGTTCTAGTCATCTCCTACTGATATCTTTTATCTCCTTTTGAGGGTACTGTGTGTTGTGTATATGTAATCAAGTAATCATACTTTCACCGGGGAAAGTAATTCTCAATTCGACCCTACTGTACTAATACTCACTTCAAGGATTGGATTTCTTTCTCGTATGGATTACAGGATTCTGGTTAACAGCGTCCATTTACTATTCAATTGTACATGAATTGTGTGCACGTATTTTGAATCACTTTCGTCCGTATTAAAAAGAGCAGGGTCAAAGGGTAATATTAAAGTGACTGGCCCTTAAGGGTAAATATCAAGTACCAAAATGGATACCTTAATTTGAGTTAATCTTTCCTACTGAATTAGTATTAAACTCAATCTCACTAAAGAAAGTTACAACCCGTGATTTATACATACTCTATAAGCACCTTCATTACATTACTTATACTTTCACTCTACAATAGAACGAAAGGTATCAAAGGTTTGAAAATGCATCAATCACTACAAGAAGAGAAGTACTACTGACACTATCAAGTAGGTAAGACTGGTAAGACCTACAATGAGCGACTAGTCATGATGTAATTTGTGTTAGGTAGACTTGTAAGATGAAGAAAAAAATATGATCCAATCTGCTTGAAATTGCTCGTGCCGACAAATTCCGTTGGAGATATCTGCTTTTGTGCAAAGATACTTTTTCATCATCAACTTTAATACTACTTTTTTGATACTTTTTTCCTTTTCCTCGTGGTAAATACTTCCAACATAAGTAACAAGATAGCTAGGTAAGTATACGAAGTATACAGATGAGCTAGATGGTACACAGGGTCTAAAAAAGAATAGGAAGAAGTCGGGTAAAAAATAAACTCATTAGGACACTAGGCACGAATATCCTATCTTTCTATTCATCACCATTGACCCTTTGCCCTTATTTATTGTTGTACGAGGGTGTAGTAGCAACCCCACTCTAGGACTAGTACTACTAGTGGTAATGACACATGGTACTTGAAACTTTTACAGCTTCCAAGAGATAAGATAACTTTTGAAAAATTACACGGTTTTATGACACACATGTTTCTACTTTCTCGTTTACTTGTTGTAAATAGATCACCTTTGTACTTTCCTGTTCCGTTTATCATTCGTGTGTCCTATAAAGATATGGCTATATAAATATAAGACTTTGTGGTACAACTTGAAATTTTATGAAAATGAATCCTATTTGTGGATTTACTTCCCAAAGGAATTATGCAGATTGCAGTCTTTCCATATATAATGATTGTAACTTTGACACTAACAGCGAACCACTAAAAGTAAAAGGCTATACATGCGTTTTTCATAACATTCTGATGAATAGTTTTGCGTGAGCAATAGAAACTTCTGAAAGAAGTTAGAACAAACAAACAATTTTAGTTACTTACTTCAAGCCACGTTTCCTATCAATTTTATTCTTTAATCTCTGAAATGAATTCACTTGTTTACGGTACATTTTAACCTACGTGCAATAAATTCTAAAATTTCCCGAGAAACACATACACAAAAGGAGTAAACTTTTATATCCAGTAATAAACAAAAATACAAAGTACACGTACCTCGCCAATGGGATGAATTGCAATAGAACGTTTCATTCTGAGCCAAATAGGCGTTAAGAAAGGTTAAGTTAGGCGATTTCCGTAGCATACCCGTATCCGTTTGCCATTTAAACTCCAAGGCATCTTTCTCGTTTGAAACTGTAACCAAGCAAGAGGCACACATATGAACAATATAATAATAATAAACCTCAAAACATTTGATGTACATTTGGCTGTTTCCCTTGTATATAATAAAAAAGAAAGTCATATACATTGGAATCCAATGTAGCACGTAATATAATAGGTGGATTGGTTAGTCAAAGGAGAAAGTGGATGTTGTGTAGAGTTGCATGATGGTATTATATTATGTGTACTTAAAAGGGGAAAATACTTACTACTTTCTATGGAGAACATACAAACTGGATCATCGAATGGGAAAATGGCCAAATTTCCTTGACAAGAGAGTATTAGGTGGCGCCTGGAAATGTACATAAAAAATATATAATATGAAACTTAGTAGGTTCAGAGTATACAAAGGCTCGTATTACTTCCAGCAATATGATGACCTAAGAGCGGAGAGCAATTTCGCAAATTTTTATTTTGCACATAATAGGAGATAATATTTTGAGTTGTTATAATATTCTCATTTGTCATCACCTTGTTGTAAAAGAGACAGTTCCATTAGGGAAAATCCTAAGAGCAATATGATTAGGATCCAAATTTGTCCGGAAGTCACCATGTTTAACAAAGTAGACATCAGGTATCCAGACTTTGTTAAAGTGATGGAGAGCATCCAAGTAATTCCTTCTTCGTGGATTGGCCCTCATTGGAATTGCTTCATGAATTTCAGGCGAATATGTGGGTGGTGGATCTGTTGAGTTGTAGATTTCATACCTAAGACGACTATCATACCATACAAGGGTCATTAGGAATTCCACCTCGTATTTCTGAAAGAAACATGTCAAGATTTATTATTTATGTAGAGTTTACCATGTTTTTCATTATAATTTATTCAGGAAATTGTAAATTGGGGTTTGTCCTTACTAAAGAAGATTCATCCGGAGATGCCAGGGTTAGTAGGAGAACACTGACATTTACTGCTAACTCGTCTAAATAACATAAAAAAAGCAAGTTTTAAAATTATGTAACGACTATGATATAGTAGTTTAAATTCATGTAGTAACTGCAATTTAAAATTCTCACCGAGACTTGGAGGAAGGACTCGTTTATCATATCTGTCCTTGCTAATTAGTAAGTCCAATCCGGCTTTTTCACTTAGGTCTGTACTTATTCTACAATTTCAGAAAAAAATTCGGATGTAAAAAGAAGCAAATTTTTTTCTCAAAGCAAAAAATCGAATTTGGTAGAGTTATTAAGTAGTACCTGAGAGGAGGGTATGCGGGTTCCCCAAGTGGTACTGATAGGTCAGCGACCACAGGGTCAAGAATAGGTAGAAGGGCACAGGAGGCAAGTAGGAAGGGTAGGACGTACATGATTGTTGGAGGAATCATTAAGCTTCTCCCTGCAATAAAAATCTGAATGTTAAAAAGTATAGAAACTGTTTTACTGCGTTGGCAATTAAGCTTGAGCAAATTTCTCCCCCTGCCTAGTTTTCTGATTATTATCTCGCTTCTGATTAATGTTATGTATAAAGTTGATAAGTATCAAACAAGAGTCCTAAACACGTAATTAGCTGACAAAACCAGAAATAATGTTGAGATAAAATGTCAAGTAATCGCCTTAAGTAGAATTTCACTCCAATCAAGTATTTTAATGAGCGAAACTGTCATTAGTTAAATGTGTTATGAAGGCAAGGACTCATAAATCTGCATAATATGTTTTATGTTTGAGACAATATGGATTGACACTTGACGCTTAAATGTTTGGGTTACTTAATATTACTGTTCAGCTTACTGTTAAAAATCCCTAGGACTTTGACTTTTTAGACAAAAGTAACGTATGGGGTTCTATTAAGGGGTTGTTTTTAGCTATATTTCAGGTGGAGCAATATTGAATGATTCTAAGGATCTGAATCATTTAGAACAAAGTAAATACTAATTATACCAATTACGAATTTATAATTCGATTCGAAAAATTCTCGCTTAATACTACCTTAAGGTACGACAACTGTGAAAACATGTAGCATACCTTTGGGACCTGGATGATGGTTAGAACAAACGGCTATTATTTTCCTAAGAAAGCCTTAAAGACTTTATAAATATTTAATGGCAATCATCAGTGCTACAATCTCAAAAAATTCTTTACTCAGGCCTTAATAAGTTTAAAAACAAGATAGAAGAGTTCAAGCTTAATCGTCATACAGCCATAATATAAAAACTTCCCCTTCCTTAATATGCCTTACCGTTTACAATTAGCACGTAGTAAAAATTCTAAAAATTGTATAGTGCTTTCTCTCGAGCCTTCCTATATTACAAGGACTGCTTGTCTTATTACAAAGTATTTAGTTACAGTTGCACTGGTAGTAGTAGTATCGGATTCGTGTGATTCTAATGCACTCAAGTAAACTCGGACTTTCTCCTTTTTCTTAAATCCACATGGAAGAAGTTCAAGCAGGTAGTAGCAACTTTTTTTCTTCTTGAGTTTTTTTTATTTTAAAAGCTTCTTTTTTGTTTCAACCAACTCAGTTTTTTCTTGGTTCTCTCCTTGGGTGTAAAATACAAGTTTCTTTAGGTTAAATTTCTATATATCCTTGATATCGTTTAATGTAGGTAGTGGCTTGTCTTTCTAAGAAATAGAGGTAGTACGAGGAATATGTATACAAGTTGAAGAATAGATTAAGAAAAAATGAAGTTTAATTTCTTATTCGTGCATAAACTTTCTTTTATTCAGCTTCTTCAAAACTTGAGACTTTCTTCGGAGATAATATTTTTCTCCGTTAGTAAAGTTAAAAGTAAAAGTTACTTTTCCTTTACTTGTCGTAAGTAGAAGTGGGTTCTTGAATATATGTATATATGGAGTTTTTAAGGACGTAGGGATGGATGATGATTCTAAGCAGGATGAAAGTTACAATATAGGCGGTGGTAGTGGCACTACTGGTTGTAGTACCTACTATTGTGGTAGTACTTTGTGTTTGTAGTAAAATAGTATATTATAGTAGTTAGGGTAAGCAGTTTATACTAATAATATTATTTTAGAGTTTATACCAAAGATGAATTTTCTCTTTTTCTTCAACCCTAAACTTTTGTCTTTTTCCTTATTAGCTTATTATATTATGAGTAACAGACTACGTGAGTGTAGTAGGTAGGTTGGTACTCCTTCAGTTTTAGAAAAAAGTTTAGAAATAATATTACTTTTCGTTAAAGTAAGTTTAATATTTGATGTTGGAGTTTCAGGAGCTACGTACACTTTACTTTGTGCTAGCTCAATTCTTTATTTCCAATAAATGATGACTTATCTTCCTTGGATGTTGTTGGATTTATTATAGAGTATTTATTATTGTAATTAATATTATTATAGCAATCTCGTTCTTCGGTGGATGAAGGGGTGATGAAAGTTTTTAGTTTTGTTTGCGGCTGTAGCAATGAATAATTCTTGACAGCATTAGAATATTCCAACAGCATGGCTTAGTTTTTGTTATTGACACACGGGTCTAGTTTTTAATCATTGTGATTCACTGTCCCAAACTAATTCAGTGGGGTAGATTGCTTGATGATTTACCTGAAAATTAAAAATTTAATCGGGTTTAGTAAATTGTATGAATACAATGAAGTAACATCCATTGTGTTGGAGTGAATCATAATAGTTAACTTAGTTTTGATGGTATTGGTTATATAACTGAATTTTAGTAGCAAATGCTATAAATACTAGATCAAATGTCGAAGATACGCATACGGTAACGGTATGCATTAAAATGTTCATATCCTTCAATCCCAATAAATTTATTTTATATGTCCAATAATCATGATGAAAAATGTATGTATGTATTGACGCTGATATCTCTATTTAATCCTAGCAACAATTCCCTCAACGCTGTACCATAATATCCGAAAAGTAAAATCCCCAATGAAGCAGAACATAATAATATAAGACTATTTACTACATGCATCCAAAAATCATCCTCAGTCTTATCAAAAGTAATACCAATATGAAGGAAAGGGCCAAGGATTTACTTCTGGGTGAAATGAGCAACCTCATCGGGATTAGGAATTGCATGAGTCTGTCTTGGTAGGTTTCTTGAAATCCCTAAAACGTCAATCTACCACCATTCCCCTAGCGCTCTGCTTTCACAACTAATACACGAATTATTTAAGGCCAAGGCCACCGTAGGCAAGCAAATAAATACGAGATTTTATGAAAGCAAGAGAAGAAACGCGAAGACAGGAAATGAAAAGGGATTTTTATGAAATCATGGCTCGCATTATTAAAAAGGTTCATTTCGTTCTTTATGAATCTGAAATCTGTGTGTACCTTTTAGTTGTCTTTTTATTATTATACTTTAGACCTAGTAGTATAAGACGGTGGTTGGAGATGATGAAGATGAGTCACTTGATAACAGACAAGTAGGGAAATGAATGATTGCTTTGCGTGCAGAATTCAGATTATAATTCGGGAGGCAATATTTCTTCGTTGAAAAATTATTCACGTTTTGTATTTCCTTCTTGTCATCATTACACTGACTGATTGTGTTACGGAAATAAAGAATAGTTTCACACAGTTGATCAAACCAAGGACAATAAATCGGAGTGATGCGACCAAAAAATATGCTTTTATCTAAGATTTAACAAAAGCGTCATTTCTTTTTAATAGAGTGGTGGCTTTCTAAACGCTGATTGAATACAATTCTGTCGTTTTTACTGTTTATTGCTCTTTTATAGAAAAGTTGTTTATTTTCTTTCATTAAAAGTAAATCTGTATCTGTCTGCAATACTCTTTTTAGAATGAATGTAAATTAATCTCTATAGTTCATATTTTTTAAATAAATGTAAAAGTATATGTCATTTTTTTGTTTACCTAGAAATATCAGTTTTCAAATTAAATAATTTTCATTGAATCTAACTAAACGACCCAAAAAATACCTACGAGTTCAGAACTTATGATTTTGCTGTTACCTAGATTAATAAGTAATGACATATTTCATTTTCAAAACATTACAACCATGTACAGAATTTTATCTTGAATTCTGCAAGTAAAATTCAACCTTGGTCTGATCTTAAGCAACTTAAATTAAGACCTAATGACTCGAGTACCCAGAATTAAGTGTGTATCAAACAATAAAGACAATGTAAGAATCAACAAATTACGCAAAAACTATGCTTAAGTAATTTTACCGTCTTTGCAACAAAACTAACTCTTGTCTTTACTAATTACATAAAACATCAAAGATTCCTCGAAAGGAAATGTTGTACAGTTCATTCACAGAAGAAAAGAGAGATTCGTGTCAAGGTTTTAGCAAGAACATGATAATGATATACCTCGAAGTGGCCACTAACAACCCAATGAACTAAAGAAGGCTAATGGACTATCAATCAAGCTCAAGATCAAACTCACTTCTATTCTGTCCATCAGCTATCACACAAGACCTAAAACCGATTTGGCAAACGGGTTGAAATACCGGAAACAGACAACCTCTCGCATGAATTTTTGTACATTTTATGTATAGAAAGTAAAATTAAATCTTCAAAGTAAAAGTTTAAATATTTTAACATTTAGAAACCCGATTCCTATAAGATCAAAAGTAAATATCCTTTAATACCTAAAATCGTTTAATTCTAAAACAGCATCACAAGTCTGATACCCTGTCAGTAGTTTGATACCAATACTTAATCCAATATGATCCGAACTATCCAAAGCAAAAATTGAGTTTTTTTTCTTTCTGAAACGTTGTTTTTTAAGCTGAAGAAATTCATAGTCATTGAATAAAAAACATTTTCTATCATCTTCAATAATAGTTCACATGAGAGTAGAGCAGAGCTCAGAAGAAAAGTCTACCTAAAGACTATCCCGTCTTTGAAGTGAGGACCCGACCTGACTTAGATTTATACAATACCGTAGCTAAACTCTATTCAACATTGGTCCTTTCTTTTTTTTGTGATACTCAAACTTTAATCTTATTCCTTTCGCTTGAGTTGTAAAGAAATCCTTCAAACGCATCGAAGATTTTGAAAAAAAAACGAGAGCCTCTAGGGTGACTGGATTTTAAATCCTTTGCCCTATGTATTCTTTCATGTGTATGTTGTCGAAATGCAATCCGATATTATTCATATGAATGACTGAAGGTTTTTAAAGGGTAGGTTTTATCTTTGTGTGTTTTGAAGTTAGCAGGTGTATATATACTGTAAGATTTAATAAGAATCCAAGGGGTACTAATATATATTCGTAAGATATTCAATTGTCCAACTATATTATAATAACTTCTTATTCGTTTTTTACATCGATATCATAATATTTCTACAAATTATTGGAAAATTAAATTCATTGCTTTCGTATTTCTAAAAAAATACATGTATTTCATAAAAATCTGCTGAGGTTAGATGAATCGAAAACACATCAAGCAAAAGATCTTTTTACCCTTGTTTACATTGTTAATTGAATTTCATGGAATTGTTCCCTTTTACTTTCACTCGAGTAAACAAATTTTGAGACGAGTTGACTTTCTGGAGTGTTTTAAAATAATATAAATGTAGTAGATAGGCTACTCATATAAATGTAAAAAATAGCTAGAGTAAGATTCGAATAATGTTTCTTGTGCTCAGCTCAAACGGCTAAGCTAAGGGGGATAATCATGCATCACATGTCTTGATATATCTACTTCTATGGTCTTGATATATCTAATCTCTACAAGAAGCAAATAAACCTACAACCATTAGATTCAATCGAAGCATGCTCAAACTGTATGATTACACAAAATTTTGATAAAGAACAAATTGGATTGAATTCTATCCAACTGAGGCTTTATGTATAGAGAAAGATAAGGAATTAAAATTAAAATGAGCCGATGATTACAAAGTATTAACGTAAGTATTAAGAAGTTATAATCACCGTAATAATAGATTTTTGCAAATGATGGAGTTAAAGCAAAGCTTTGATTTATAACCAAGACACTGATAATGATAGAGTTCCCAGCTTGTTAAAAAGTTCAAAGAGTTTGATTCTGAGTAAAAAAGGCTTTCATACTGATAAGTAGGTACTTACTTTAGGTAACTTTATAATATTGGCGTTAGAAATAACAAGGGCAAGCTTAAAAATGCTTGTTATCTTTACACAGAACAACATTACGTATATGATGTTGGATCATAATCAAAATAATCATAATAATTTTGACACAAAACAAGTATACAATACAAATAAAAGTTAGCAAGTAGTAATGGAAATTCACATTGACAGAATAAACCGTAATAATAATAGATTATAGCCTTTTTGTCATTATGAGACCAGTATGTATACAATTTGAAGAAAGCTGGTTGTTGAAAGCCAAAAGCAGTAAAAAAGCTATAGGGACTTGAATTTTACGAGAAAAGTTTTCAATTGGATTCGGTTCGAAGATTTTTTTCCTATGCAAGATATGCATTTGTGCCAGTTTTCGTTTGGATTTTTGTGAAACACTTGGAACTACCTACAAATTTTAAATAGATCCCCTAGCTCGAATCTAAATTTTCTAAATGTCATAATACATGTCTCCCACATGTAGTACCCTTAAAACACTTGACAATTTTCTTAAAAGTTCAACAGTATGCTATTACTGTGAACGAGCTCGTTTCTATGAGGAGATGTGAAGTTTTGGCTCATTTTAAACACCCGACTGTGTACAACAAATATTCCCATGTCCATTTGAAGCGATAAGAGCAAAGGATTGTCACGATTTGGTTTTCCTTGTTTATAGAAATTGGAGCACAAGGGCTTCCCATTCTCTTTAAAGTGGAAGAGAAAACAATTTTATTGGAACAATCGATATGAAAGCACATGAGGGTAGAAAGACGAGAAATTGACTACTTTAAAAAAAGCTTTCTTTCTCTATTCAGTCACTCTTGAAAAACACACTTTTCCAATGCACTGAACTATTTCATTGTCTACTTTTGAACTTTTGAAAACAACCAGATCGAATTTAAAATCTTAATAGAATGTATTTTTAGCGTAATATTCCGCTATATTAGCTCCCTCCTACTCCTAAACTATATAGGGGTTCTGTGTCGATATTTAAAAAATTTGCAGCATATTTAAATATTAGAACTACATTTTGATAAACGTTTAAAATCTGTGACAAAGTATGAAAGAACAAAAACATTTGATTCCACAACAAAATGCAAAAGAAACAAAGTCATAACCATAAACCAACACCATCCGCACTAACAGTCCAAAAATAGTCACACGAATTTTATTTGTTTAAAGTGTTTCAAGCAATAAATAACTCACACGTCACCAGAGAGGATATCTGCAGGAAATCAGTTAACTAAAGAACTAAAACTATGTCCGACACACTCATAACCATAAGTCATCTAGGGTAGAAACTACTCCATCACAAAGCTAAGTATTATGTATGGGTGACATGTAATCCAAAATGCTTACAAATGAAACCCAGGTCACTTTCTCCAATAAAGAATTACTTTCTCACACCAAAAGTAATCAGCTTTCACTAAAAGCATCAAAGGCTAGACGAACCTCATCCTCATCCATACCAACACCTTCTATCTACCTAATAAATACCACAAGCAATAAGTATATCATCTAGGCAGGACATCTAAGTCTTAAGAATACCAATGCTTTTTTTTGTCCCTTTTTGTCTATCTGTCTACAGTGAGTTCTGGTATTATCTCCAAAGTGTAAAATTTTTATGAAGGTGGATCAAGAAGGATTTCTGTCACAAAATAAAATAGCCCGGGTAGTTGATATAATCATCTGCTTCCTTTATATATTTTATTATGGGATTGTGTGCTGTAAGTATTCTTTTGAGATAGACATTGAGGACTTTCTCTACTGAGATAGGTTACATTTAGATATTTCTTGTCTTTGTTGTTCCTATCACAAGACAACTTTCATAAATCACGTACCAGGATAGCATTTTATTAGAAAAGTTGAGTTGCTAAGTTAATGAAGGGTCGCAAGAGTTTTCCAGAGTATATTCGAGTCAGGCTTGATGTGGTTCCTAGTTCTTTATTGACTCTGGACAAACATCACTATATGGTCCTACATTATTTGCCCACGTCTTTTACCATCTGACATTTTTAATCCCATATCAGCAAATAATTGACACATTTTTTGTGAAATAATCGCCCTATTTTATTGTACAACAACAACAACTACCACTACTACTACTATGTAGATAATGCAATTACAGATTGGAGTAGTAGTAGTAGAGTATCATCACCATCATCATCATCATTTACCTTGCATTTATGTATGATACGTCCTTTCTTTTTTGAAAGCACTTTCATCCTCTGCACCGTATACTTACTCTTCGTCTTGAATCGACCACAATATTATACATTACTTATCAGAAGTCCAGTGCACTTTCCATTTTGCTTTCTCTATTTTTTAACCCAACCGAACTACTTTGTTCACTGGTAACTCTCGTTTGTGATAGCTTGGTCGTGGTGGTGGGTGACAAGAATAATTCAAGAGGAAGGGACAGGAAGCGCATTGCTGTCTATAAATAATATCTTAGAGTAGGAATAGTTGCAGAAGTAGTAGCGGTACTACTTCTCCATACTAAAGTAACATAGTTGTTGTGACTAAGCTTTAAGAAGTAGCCTAGCCTTGACTTGAATGAAAGAGCTTTTGAGTGCCTTAAAGGAAATTACAGCATTGCGGCTTCATTGAACCCCCAAAAAAACTTTACCAACAGACTATGGTTTCAGACTCACAGACTATATTTTTTGCAAAGAAGCTACACAGCATTTTAGATTTTTTTCAGAAAGCTATCCAAATACTTTTGCTCAACTTATTGGATGCAATAACTTTTTGAAAATATAATTCACTAGCTAGATAAAAGGGAATAGAGATTTAGACCAATTTCCAGTGGTGCATACACGGGATAAATATGCATCCTCCGTGTGGACTGTATACTTGGTACGTTTTTACAATCAAAAGTCGGTCGATGACGTCAACCATCTGGCCGGACTGTCATGTTTGAAGATAAACGGTTGGTTGAATTCGCTGAATATTGAATTGCTAAAGGGTTCCTGTACTTGCTTTTTACCCTGGGTGGATATACATAACCCTGGAAGTTTGGAAGGAATTAGGAAGGGAAATAATACAGAATAAAGAAAGACAGCCTACTTTCTAGATTGAATGTTGTCTGTCAATCGTTCACGGTTAGTTATTCTCTTCAATGAGATAGACAGGACTTGACAGTAATCCAGTAAGTCAATTTTGCCATTTTGGCTACAGTATAAAAGTACCCATCACTGCATCGCATACGACCATCTAACAAAATATCTGTTGTACTGATGTTACGGGATGGTGTATTAAACCGGGTGGGACTTTCCCTTAGATATTGATATTACTATGCCCAGGGAAAAGAGGCATTTCACCACTAACATGTTTCAAATGCTACCAATGCAATGCATATAAACTACAACAATGATTCCTGTCGCCAAATGCTTATTACTTATTTGTGCACTCAATATTCAAAATTGCAATTTGCTATAATGGTGGTTGCCCACTTGCAATATCAACTGAATGTTTTTTTTGGACAAGTCAATAAGTATGGAGTGTTAAGCACAGCTTCAAAGAGTTGTGGGAGTGTCTACTATCAATAAATGTGTGTATGTTTGTTTGCTTACTTACGTAATATAAACATTGCACTATATGCCATGGGTATTGATTGTTAGATTTGATTATGGCAAAGTGAATTTTCTACTCTTTTGTCACTTATAAAGTAATTTTATAAAAATTATGATTATGTCTATTATTTATACAGACAGACAAGGGCAAAGAATAGAGAAATGAGTGAAGTTGGAGGTTGGAACTTTTTCCTTTATTGATTAAGCCTTTTTAATAAATATACGCTTTTGCTTCGACCTAAAAAATCCCTTAATTGATTTGTTTACAGAGTTGTGAAATGGCAGAGGAGATACCGAGTTCAATTTTATTTTGTGTCATCTCTCTTGTATCGCGTTCGTTTTGTACAGGTAGGACAAGTGAAACTTTATGTAATCAAATCATACTTTGAAAGCATACCTACTCTGCAAACAACATTTGTGACAGTATTGTGCAGTAATCCCGTGGTACAAAAGTCATCTCTCGGAACTACCAATACCTAAATTTTATTGCAGAACTCTAACTTCTTGAAGATTTTACGAGTTTTAGTTATGGTTTCAATCAGTTTAATTGTAAGTAACATTACTTTAGCAAGTTTTTACTGGTAAGTTTAAATCTACCTTTTCACAATTTTTATGCTTGTGTACACCATCCTAAATTAGATATATTAAGAATCCACGTATCAGGATAATTTCTGAAAGTTTATATTGACATAAAGTATAAATCCACCCGAAATACAGCCCCATCAGCCGGAATGCCCAATATCTCTGGAACTTGAAACGGTATTTTATATCCCATGTGGATCTAAATTAAGTTATACGGTACTTTATATCCAAATCTCATTAAGCGAAAACTACTTTACTTCGTACCACTTCTTAAACATTCGAAATTGCCAAAATAACAGCATTATTTCCACAAACCCACATCCACTAGCAAAAAATACGCTTCGTACAAATTTAACAATGATTGTTTTCACTCATATTTCAAATGCAAGATCAAGACATAGTATTTTCACATCTCTCCAGTATCTGAATAAAACTAACTGTCTCAACAAATCTTTTTTTAAAAAACCTAGCAATGAACATGCTACTGACCTCCGGAGTAAGAAGACGATTGAAAAGTCGCCGGTCGTTAAGAAACTAGGCCATTTTAAGAACATAGACTTCAAACACACCACTAAAAAATAAGCCATGCCTTTTCCTTCCTCAAAGCAAACATAGTATCAACCTAAAGCAACCCTTACTCTTAGCATATTTATTTTATCTCACAGTCACTCTTAATACGAACACAGCTATCACTTGTACATCTCAGAGTAAAAAAATAACTCCAAAGCAACAGTACAACTTACTGTTTTCCTTTCACCATCATCAAACATCTCTCCATGCAATATCACCATGTGGTATCTCAACCCAATCATAAAAAGAAACGAATGGCCTGACGGGGGCTTCATTCACTAGAAGAAAGTAAATCTTCTTCCAAAAAAGTTTACTTCTAAAGCAAATCCTTCCTCTGTGTCTTATACAACAACTACATGTAACATTCAAAGATACTACTTATAAGTACATGCCAGCTTTATAAAGTTGACTTGTCCTTTTACAACTTTATTGAGCGATATGAACAAACTGTCTTTGCACTATATTGTGTGTATTGTATGCGCTTTTGTTTACTGATAAGGAATTCCCTTCAGAAATTCCCTGCCGCAGTTCCTTCCATGATTAGAATTCAAGAAATATATACGCCATTATAGTACATAGGCAAGAGCTCAAAAACTACAATTTCAACTATAGTACCATGAATATCCTCGTAGAAGATATTATTATGTACCCCTGTTGTAAATATATATATATGCTATTATTATTCCTGTGGATGAGCAAAATATAATGTCCTGTAGGAAAAGGAAAATCCCCCAGTTGGTATAGAAGGGTTTGCTTGAGTATAGATTCTTAACTGCAAATCCAACCAAGCAAGTGTTCTGAATTTGAGTGAAAGCAAGCTTTCTCCGTGATAACAAAACCATCGGCAGTGGGGGCAATAGCAATAGAAATAGAAATAACGAGACCTATATTTCTAAATGGTACCACTATGAGTACCACTACCAAGCGTGTATAGGCAAACCAAGACTACTAACTGAATGCAACTGAGCTATCGCTAAAGTAGTGTAGTGTCCATAAGTTATGAATTTTTTCGAAACTTGTTATTTTTTCCACTTTGGTAAACTTGCAAACTTGCAATGCGCAACTTAACGCTTCGTCAGCTCGCTCTTGGCTTAATTTAATCTTTGGTGAAACCCTGTCGGTGTCTTGGTGCGTATCAAAGAGATAACAGGACTCTGAAGTAAAAAAAAATTGGAACATGACTTATGCCAATTTTTTTAGTAGCTATCCAAGCTGGATTTGAATGCATAAGAGACAAGGCAATGCAAAAGACATCAAAGTATAGGACAAACAGGGAACTATTGCCTATTGGAGTTATAGCCTATTCAAAAGATTTCCTTTCTTCAATTCTTTTCAGCAGACAAAAAGGAGCCTAATGAACGTCCTCCTCAAATAAAATGCTTCAATTCACCTTGTATTTTCATCCAAAACTAAAAAGCTTAGTGTAGTAAGAGTTATCATATGGATATGCAACTGCCAAAACTCCTGCTATTCCAAGCTTTCACCCCCTTCGGTGACATTCCCCATTAATATTTATCACGTTTGTGTGATATGATGGGATCTAGATAGTTTTAGTAGCACACTTAGTTACTTTTATACGGGAATGGAATGACAATGACAATCACATGATTCAATATGGTTTTTTCTTTCATTATTATTAAATTATTGTTATACTCAAACTCGAATTTGCATTGTGCTATTCGACTGAATGAATCTAATCACAATGTTGAAATGGGTGGGCATTAATAATTCATTAGCGAACAATGAATTAATAAACCTATGAGAAAATGAATACCTTATCATAATGCAGTGTTTCTTGAATAATGTATTATTATGCTAGTCATTACGTCAGTCCCTTGGATCCATGGGTATTACAAGGAGCAAGCTGTAATTAAGCTTGCACAAAGAAATCTTTTGAGGATTTAGCAGCATTAAGCTTAGCAACTGAGACGAGTATAAAGCAAGAGAGTTTTGTATCAAATTTCCAGTTTTAAGTAACTTTGAAATTGAATACGAATGATTTCCATGTGTAATTTACAGGAAAGTTTATCCTTTTATAGGTGTTCTATTTTGAATGTAAAGGTTTTATGAGAATTATGCTAAATTTTAAGAGCTTATCCTTTTAAAGAAATAGGTACATTTCTTACTTAAATTACCTGACATTTTCGAGTTTAATCTTTCATCCTGAATTTTTGTCTAGGACATGTTTGAAATGAACAAAAAATATTTCTACTTCTAATACCTGTACTACTTCTTCTTTTGTTTTTGCGAAAAACGCTTCAAGCTTTCTGTACTTGTTCTTCACAAGTACACAAAATCAGACGTTTTCTCCAAAAAGAGGACAACCCACAAAATATATAGGATTTTAATTACAATGTTTGCCAATATTACCTACTTTACATTTTACCTTTTCCATGTCATTATTACACTTAACTTACCATAGAGCTTATATTAGAGTAACAACACCTATTTTTATTCTCATTAATCCACTCTTCTGGTTGAGAATGACGCAGGCATTCCTTTACAAAAACGCAACCCATGCATGCTTTTACCAAACATTCCACTTCAGGGTAAATTAAATTAACAACATAATATAAACTACAACCACCACCACTACCTATTACAAACACAAACTAATGTCATTACCTCCTTAAGAGTAACCTTTACTATAACTCACAATATTCATACTTCTTATATAATTAGAATTTATATAGGTACTCTCCAAAATTAATATAATGCGTATAATACTTATAATAATATTTTGCATAATTAATAATACTGCATGAGAAACACCCTTAAGTGAATAAAAGGAACTGGAAGACAGCAAAGTTCATGCTTGGAAAAGCAAAATGAAAGCATTAAGGCCCATATACTCATTAGAAAACAGTAGGAAGTGCGATGGATGAATTCCCCATGGAATTTATATCCACTAACCAAATACATCTTTGAGATAAACCCCATACACACTACATACTCCATATAATAGAATCCTTGAAATAATCCTTTATCTCATTATAATATCCCAGGAAGTCATCCAAAGCCGCAGTATCCGAAACTAAAACAACCTTGTCAAGTGTTCAGACCACTTCATCGGATCTAGGTTATCCAATATCCGCCCGTACTGTAGTTTCAACTTTCTCTTTCAATATCCAGCCCAACCTGGAGGTCCACGCAGTGATCAAATTCAAGTTTTACAAGAACAGCATACACAATATAAGCACCCACTAGTACCAAGCACACATTACCAGAGCACTTTAAACAGACAGAAAGGACCTTTATATGGAAATCCCTTCCAATATCATTATTTACTTTCGACACAAATGCTCTCGTCTTTCTAAACTTAAGTCCAAAGGTTAAATGATCCGTGGGGGACTTAACAATTCAAATGTTTCAAGTACCACGATCACCACCACCACCACCGATACCATTACAGCAACAGCAGGATACATGCGTTGTTATATCATATACTACTACTCAACCTATATTGATGATATTCAAGCAGCCACAACTTTCAAGCCATCCGAACCACTTTCACCACCAACCACCACCACCACTACTACTGCTTTCATGGTCGGTTGGTGTAAATAAAGTGAAACATGGAAGAATGAAGACATAAATTGTTTATACTTTGTGCACACACAAATACTCAGTCTTGGATATCGCATCCACACACTACACAACTATACATACATGTGGAAATAAATGTTGAGAATAAGTTGGTTAGTAAGTTAGTAACTAGTTCATTTTATATATTATAGCTTTCCCTATTATTACTTAGGCATGTCTATATGTGTCTTGTATTGTAGAATAGTTTATGGGCTAACAAATCCGATCGTAGTGCATGATGTGTATAAAATATAGTCAGTAAGTATTCTAAGCTGCGGGGCCTTTTGGTATCATTATTTGTATTATTATAAGTGCACAAGAGGTCTTAATAAATACTAGTCTGGATCAAGGTATCATCATCATGCTTCTGTACTATTTTATTTTATACTATCATATAATAAATTATTTAGGTTGGGTGCATTTTATACCCGGACCGATGTTGGATGGACTGGATGGAATACGCCTAGGTTGAATTAGTTGGTCCACATGGTAAAACCGTAAGTTCTACTATATCTTATCGTCATTGGGTAGTGTGTATAATCCATGAGAGTTCTATCTCTCAGGAAGGAAGTTAGTTATAGCCCTGATAGTTAATGATGGTACCCGGGATCTGGCTGGTCTAGTCTGATCTCGGGTCGGAATGGGCTAGTCGGTCGGGTAGTTTTTTTGTACTTTGCCAGGACAGGCCAGTTTTGAATTTTGAGTGTGTGAATTCTCTTGAAGCGCATCGGAGCGTGGTGGAACGGAATAATTTTTACAGTGGATTCTGTACATTATTTATTATATACGAATGCATATGACATCTTTATAATGGTTATGGTATGTATGGATGTTACACATTTGAAAGTAGTTTGGCTCATCGTTACTAATGAATCTCATTTTAGTAGGAAGCTCTAACAGGATCATTGTTTGCATAAAAACTAAACAAATACAACAGCTTGAGCTATTACATCCGAGAATGAAAAGATAAATTAAAACATCTTTCATTGTAGACACAGAAGAGTATTCTGTTAAAAGACACTAGAGCAGTGGGTCGTGTCAAAGATTTAACTTTCAACATTGCATGTAAAATTATAACAACGACGAATGAGGATGAGTCAGGAAACCGACATGGGACAATTTTCTCGGTTTGTTCAACCCTTTGGCACCTTTTTTTGTTTCCTTCGTCCTTACTACAAACTCTTACTGACTACACAAATACTGAACTGACTACACCAGCGTTTCATCAGCAAATAGTCCAACCTACTTGGCACTCTACAATGTGCTCAGTCACAATCAGATTTGTTCCAAAAAGCAAAAAGAAGGATTGTGAGTCGAGGGACAAACAAGATTTATCATTTGTACTGCCAACCTTATACTCTCTCTCAGTCATAGTCTCATGTCACAATTCTCTGTGTTGTCTTAAACGCAAACAATTCAGCATGGTATTATGCAATGCAATATTACTAAAGCCGGACAAAGAATAGCGTTTAGGCTAAAAGGATTTCACGAAAGCTGATTGTAGTAGAATCTAAGGCTGTAGCAAACTAAAGCAAATCCTCATGTATTAAACTAAGAAGATTCGACAACAAAAGGACAATACCTAAAGGTATAAAAACCATCTTGTATAATGGGATAGTCTTCTTCAGTCTTGAAATCGTCTTAGTCATCATCATCCTCATCTTCATCATCAATGAAACTTACAAGTAGAGAGATAATTCTATTGCACACTGAACTGTACCTAGTCGGTTGTTGAGTCAAAGTCATCAGAAAATCGTGTAGGCTAAAAGGCAAGCAAAAGGGGGAAAGAATGCCAAGAAGATATTTATCTCAAGTCTCAAGTGTCATTTGTGCCACTCCCATTAGCTACATCTCTATCCTCTCAATCCAAATTGAGACCGGTTGAAACTAGCTAACTGCTCGAAACTTGAAACAGTTTACACGCTTTAATTCTTGCAAATTACGATGAATTTAGGTGAAGCTTAGTAATAACACGAGGAACAATTTTATACTCAAGGAGCTCAAATAACAAAAAAAACAGCCATTGACTTGGACACGGTCTACGGATTTTTTTATGCGACGGGGTTTTTACTATACAGATATAAAGCGTCATGTCCAGACATCATTGGAATTTTATAAGTTTACTTTACCCGAGGTTGGATGTACTTTGAAGCGATCTTTGCTTAGTAATAAAAAAAGTTATGTACCTATGTGTACATCATTATAAGATTTGTATCTTCTGTTGGTGTAGATGAGATCGAGGATGGAAGTTTTAATATTTTTTAAAAGATTTATTTTATATCTCGAAGCTTTGTACCACCAGATGTTAAATTTTGAGTATGGAAATAAGGGACAAGTCTGATATCAAATACTTAGAAATATTGAAACTTCCAGACAACGACAAAGTTACAAGATCCAAAGAATAAGGTATGGCAATATTAGTATAACTATACGTGTGTTTCGTAACTTTCTCTTTCCGACTTTCAGTCAGATTTAAAAGTTCAGAAAGTTGATTAATTTCCAGATATTATGCATGACACTAAAGATAAGTGAACACATTTTTCCCACGTTACATACAAGACATCAACTACACTTTCAGGACTACATACTTATGTAGTCTGTTAGCTTTGAACAAGTTCCATATATTCCTTTTTCTTTTATCTTGTTCAAAGTTTGCTTTCCCACATTACATATAGCAAACTTTGAACAAGCTGGTTTTACAATTTTTCTTCTTTGTCTCTCAGACTTGCACTTAAGAGCAAGACCAAGTTGTAAAGTATTCGTTTAGAAGTCAAACCTTCTTAAAAGACCCTAAATGGTTGAAAAGGTTATAACCAAGTAATATTTATGGTTAGTGATTTCATTCAAAAACTTCACTGTTTAAACTATAGAATAGTTATTAGACAAATAAATGGACTCGTTGAACACAGGGCTAACTGTACCTACCCTTTCTAAAACTATTCTGACTTTCACCCAGACTTTTCTAATCTCAACTTTCCCACATTTGAATTACATTACATTACACGACCAAAGTTCACCCATTGATCTGGCATAAAGCATATTTACAAATGTCTTACAAATTTATTAATAATATTGAGAAAGGCCATTAGTTCGAGATATTAGTGGGACTACTATATACTACCCTAGCTAGACTCTAGTTATTATTATAAAATTATCATCTCTCCAACTTAGGTAGGTAGGTGGTTGCACTTCTATTACCACCAACCAGCATCCACATCCTCATTGCAAGGACTCTGCCTGCCTTCCTAATGTATAGAAAGACAGAGAGTACTTCAGTTTTATTATATTAGTACCACTCGAAGTTGTACTAGTTCCTTCTAGATATTTAAACAGAGAAAGAGAGAGAGGATCTGCTTTAATAGATGAGGAGGATGATAATGATCAGAATGAGATGTCTTGAACAGCCATTTCAGAGACTGGCATTTAGAAAAGAAATGAGATGAGAACAGTCGTAAGGGAGAATAGTCCCTACTTGAAAATCCATTCAATATATAGAGAGCCACTTGATAGTTGTGTATTACCTACATCTATGTTGGTGTAAGCACTAGCCAGTTCAGTAGTCACATCTAAATGCATTTTCAACTACTAGTGAATAATACTAGTGCATTTTGAATAAATATAGGATAAAAATAGTAAGTACAACTGTACAAGATATTAGTTCTCTTTTGAATGCTTTTAAAACTTTAAATATTGAAATTAAATCCTCCCTGGGGGGGGGGGGGTAAGATTTTATCTTGGTTCAAAACATATCTCTTTATTTCAATACTAAATGCAGCAAAGGATAGCATAGGGGGTTCAATTTCAAGTTTTACGTTATCTATATATAACATAACAATATGAACATTTACTTATTAGAGAATCATACACATAAGCCCCTCGTTCCACTTATTCTGTATACTTGAAGCGATTTACCCGCATTTCCTTTCTTATAAAAGCTATTAACTAAACACTAGCTAAATGAGTTGAGTAGTACATTAAGTACACATACTATACTATATTGCTTGTACAAGGTAATACTGTTTACTAGACAATTTCTCCAACACAAGGGAGAAAGTAAGACTCTGAGAGCAACGTGTGTATTGAATGTATAAAACACAACTTTGGAGAGTATATATATATACTGAGGGAAACGAAGTAATATAAATGTTCATGGAATTACGAAGAAGATCTTATTTGGCCCAAAAATGAATGAGTTGAGGAAATGAGTTGGATAAGTTAAGTGGAACAGAGAGATGGTTGAAAGGAAGGAAATAAACGGAGAAGCAAAGTCATACACAGAAAAACACATAAAATATAATAATCATAATAATAATGATAACATGGAACATTTCCAGTATTTTGCTTTATACCATGTTTTTCTCATTTAGGGAAAAGATTTATGAATCTTAATAAGCCTTGGGTAGAACCATCCTTTTATTTAAATAATGTAGGGTGGATTTACAATTTTTTCTTAGTCAAGGTAATTTATTTACTATTCAGAAAATGTGCACCAGAATTAAGGATTATCTTATACTTATAATAATCTACATATATAATACATAATTCAACCTGAAATTACTAGCAGCAAAAACTATTTTGTACTAGACTTCAGGCAACATTTTTACGACCAGCTAACTGCAGCTTTATACTCAGCCTAATACTAAAAACGTTATTAAGCATGTAAATGCTTTTTAAAAACGATTTTACCTCAATTTAAAATATTTCTCTGGTTATTTGTCAAGCAAGAACAATTTTGTGTAATTTTTTGGGCTGTATGCATCCAAAAATAACATTTAAAAAAACCAACCAGTAAATCAGTGAAGCTATATCATTAGTAAAAATTGATCATGAAGGTGAAAGCATCAAATCCAAAATAAACCCATTCCAGTTTTATTCTATTTTATTATAGCTAAGCTGAACATCAAAATACACAACTCACAATATAAAGACATTTTAAATCCTTGCAACAAAATAAATTTTAATCAAACAGTACAAAAAGAACGAAACAAATCCATAGTACACAAATACATGTCTATGTAATTTACAAGTAACTTCGCAATATAATTCGAAACAAGATACGAGGAAAATTAAACTTAAACATTTGAATGTATCTAGAATCTCGTTGTTAATTTATGATTTTGACGATCTAAAGAACTTTATTTCACTAATAAACCAAAGTAGCACTCTAATACTTCCTCCGGTAGAATCATCATCATCATTCAACTTCAACCGTACACTGGTGTACATCCTAGTTTCACAATCACATTTGTAAATGTCCCTAGAGGCAGGCTGCCTGCCAACCAATTAAAAGCCAATCCATTCAAACTCTCATAATTATTCATCCTTACCTAGCTATGTATTATTGCCTCTTATAATATTCTCCCTACTAGTACTACCCATACCCCCACTACCCAACTCAAGTTCAAAACTTCTTTGTATAAGAGAAAGTTGTAAGTAAAAGCTTGTTTTGATTTAATAAATTTTACAAGTGTTTGTTTTCACTAACTTTCACTCTAATTCTCATTCATAGAAGAGCTAATTGCAAAATATGGAGATGTCTTTCTAAGTCATAATAAAATTCTTTTTATGATTTAACCTAAAAGCATATTTATATTCATATATATGACCCAATTGCATTGAATCGTAATGAAAGAAGTTTACTTTTAGTCCAAGTGTCCCCATCAAATCGTGTGGTATTTTGTTACTCAGGATTTCACTAAAACTCCTACGTTCGGTTCATTTCCACATGTCTGTCAATATTCGATGGATCCAACCACACACACGATCAAAAGGATGAAAGTACTAGTTCTTCTGGTGCATTAAAATTTGTCCCTTGAGGGATTCTACAGCAACCGAAGTAAAAAAAGTCTCACTTTCCTTTCCCAGTTTTACCGTATATCATCGAATAAAGGGCTTGAGCCACGACTGTTAAAGCCAGTAGAATATATAAAACAATATTTGATATACTGCAGTATATCGATTAATAGTACAAAAGACTAAAAATGGTTGAGTAGGGGCATCTAATTTTATATAGAGAGTATAAGGGCTACTAATTCAATAAATAGGAGATATCCTACAAAATACAAATACCAGCATCCTAGCTGATTCAGCTTCTATCAGGATAAGGAAATCATAAAATCAAGTCCATGTAATTTTTAGCTTGAGTGAAGATTTCATCTCGAACAAATTGTTGCCTTGAGCTCTGAATAGTCCATCACCACAATTACCAGTTTCTTCGGTTTGTATGAAGTACATGAGACCTAACGTTCTAACATGACCTTGTGTTTGGCCACAAATCTAAAGCCGAAAAGCACCAAAGAAAATATATCCTGCTGTGCATTAATATTTTGTTGTATAGAGAGGAGTTTCCTCTAAACTGAATAAGTCAAGCTGGCTTTTACTTTCTCTAGACTTCAAGTTTAGCTTAAGTGCTTCGAGATTCGTAAATTATTGCTCCCAACTGCTTCCTACTTACTACTAATATTACTACTGCGGTTTACGATCTACTTCCTCTTTTATAGTTTTATTGGTTAGAATAATATATAAACCAGTAGTAGAGGCACTTTCTTACATTATTGCTCTGTGTAATACGTAGATTAACCCATTTTTTATAAACCTCTAATCCTTTACCACATGCATGAGGTAAGCAAAACGCAACACTTCCTCTGTCAGATCAATTCGAAACAGTTTCACATATTATCAGATTTTCATGCTTCACAGCTCAATTTGTAAAGTAGTTACAACATTATTTATCCTTTTCTTAAACAAACTATACATTATCATCTACATCAAACACGTTCAACCCTGATGAAACAACATTTCAAAAAATAAACCAATTAATTTTTCATTTTCAAAACTTAATCGAATGTTACGAAAAGTCTATTAGAATTCAAATTTATTTAAAGTCTACATCAATATCAAGAGCTTAGAACAAACATGACTTGCCCGTCAGTCCCGTCCCATTCCATCCTATCCGAATCATGGGATTATATGTGACACATATCCAACTTTGTCTACTTGATTCAGGATTACAAAGTTGGATTCCTGTGATGCCTCTAGCAGTATAATTATTATTCATGCATGAATGACTAAAAACTAACTTACCTTTAGTTTTATTTTAATCCTAGACACGTATCCAAGATGCATAAGATTGTTTTAGTCATTCATGCATGAATAATAATTATGCTG
>JAQGAA010000305.1:0-25224 GCA_034696425.1 Isotoma viridis
ATAAATAGTTTACCGAATGAAATAAAATTGTGTGAAATACTTATAAACACTTTTATAAATCTAAAGAAAAAGACACGCTATGGCTATAGCTATAAGATTCTATTTGGCTTGTCTGCTCGATTAATCCAAAAACTTTTTTTTTTGTTACCGTGAGTATCCCATTTAGTTTTAGTTACAGATATATTATACCCAAAAACCATCATGAAAATGAGACCACTACCACCACCACAATTTATTACGTGAGCAATGTAGGTAAAATGTCTAATCGCTAATAAGGTAAGTTATCGTATGTTCGTGTATCCATATCGTTCATTTTATTGTAATAATGTATATCGAGAGTCCTATCGTGTGTACCTTTTTTAACACGAATACACCATCATCATCATCATGAACAATAGCATGGCTGATATCATTATGGACTAAAATGTATATTAAAGTGTGTTGTGCGAACTTTTAATCCATATTTCTAACTACTTTCTGATAATGTTAATATTACTCTTTTTATGGTAGTTTGTATATAAGTAATAATGTAAGTTTGTTTTTAATTTTATCAGACAAAGTGTCCATCCGTTCTGCGAAAGTAGTCATGTTATTAAAGTAACCATTTAATGTGTATTACCATTATAGCTTTTTTTTGCTTGTTTAAATTCATGTAGTTGTAAACGATGATAGTGATGATTACCTGTAATATGTATTTATTTACAATCATTATTTTGATCGCTTAACTGTTCATCAAGCCGAGTAAAAAGCAAAGCAAGTAAGTAGAACCTAGTATATAGGTATAAAGCTAGTCAGTAGCAATTTATCTCTGTGGTGTAAGTAGTAGTGGTGGTAGCAGTTAAAGAGTTAAATAGCTACCTCTAATGATTACTTTGTTGGCGAACAAAAGCGTTATTAGTAACTAAGTAAATAATACATATACATAGATCATATAGGCTTCTATAGTGGTGGTGGTAGTTTATATATGTAGCCACTTACAATTGCCACAATAACCATCTAAAAAGGAAGGTATATCCATCTCTAGAGTTTTTGTTAGTGATTACATTTTATACTTATGCTAGCTAGAGAGATAAAAAGGTAAAAGAGCATAAAAAATCCCATCTACCTGCACAAAACAAACGTAAAGACATCAATTATTACATTCTTTGCCGTTAATTTACTCGTTTCTTCAACTACTGACTGAAAGGAATTAGTAGTAGTAATAGTAGTAGGTTTTTCAGATTGAGAATTATATACACACTAGAAAAGTAAAAAACTATTATCTCAACTATACCACTGTTGAGAGATAAACCAACCCTAACTAACTCTCTGAAACTCGGCAAAAGAGTATAATAATAAAATAATAAAAGACTTGGGTGCTAGTTTGGGTTTTATTATAATACTGACAGATCCTTACACGAAGGAAGAGTACTTTTATAGTCTAGATAGAGGATTATTATTATTTTTTAAGGTGTCTTTAGACAAGACAGAGGTATGCATAGCATGTAAACTATCATGCCGAGAAGAACCACTTTTATATATATGAAATAATAATACAATAGAATATATTATACTTAATAATCATTCTTGATATATATATAACAAGATAAAGTATAAAGTTACACTTTTATTTTAATATCAAAAGAAAAACGTGTGTCTCTCTTATCTTCGTATATAATATCTAACTCTATTAAAAAGAATAAAAAAAATTACAGAAATATTTATTATCATCTCTATATTTATATTCATCCTAATCACCCATCTATCAAATTCACCTAGGGTATTTTATTTTATTATTCCATCCCTCTGCCTAACCTAACTAAGCATGTGTCATGATGATTATCATTACTTTTTACCTTGATACCCTATACAATGTCCCTATAATATATGCTCTTTTTATACTTAAATGAATTCGTTTGTATGCTATATGTACCTCTCTGGTTCTGGTATATATATTTTACATTTTATTTGTGTGTACAAAACTATAATAAGAGTCTAGACAAAGTAGACCCAAACCAACAATAGTAATGAAATGATTATAAAAGTAAAAATACTTGAAAATAGTTTTAAGAGAGGTTTGTATAAGTAGTAAGTAAGTTTATAAAAGCTTAAAAGTAAGCACACACACGAGCAGTAGTAGTAGTAAGTAATAAGGGTAAGGAATTGTCTGTATGCCTATTATTACTATTTAATTACTCTCTTTTATTTACCCTTTGCCTGACAGATTAATTACAATTGCTTAATTTCCCATTAGAATATCACACCTTGCCTTGGAGTATGTATGACAGTTTGGATTTTATTTAATGTGAGTTAGACCAGACGGCTTTTCTGTTACTAGATGTAGTAGTTCTTATAGTTAGTATTTAAAGCAATAATAATAATAATAATTGTTGTATATGAGAGGAGTTAAGTTGTTTTGTATGCGGAGTTTAATGTAAATTTAACTATATCGTTTAAATGTTAAAATGTTAAAGTACAAAGTACATGGTACTTTTGGTACAAAAACAAAATGCAGTGGAGCTAACATGCCTAATGTATAATATTTATAACTTTTAGCTTCTACTCATGATAAACTAAATTTTGTACAGAGACGACGACGTCTTTTGGGCTTATCATCTTGTCCTGCCTGTCTCGTTTCATTGCCAATTAACATTTTGAACTACACATGATATACTAATGCACATGCTTATACTTTGTATGTATTCATTTCATTAATTTGTTTTAAAAGCTAAAATAACAAGAACAAATTAAGGTACTGTACTACTACCACCAGTAGCGTGAATAGTTTGGTGACTAGTGAGATGAGATTAAAGGTTTATTATACTTTTTATAAGTGTTAAGGGGAAAAGCAATCAATTACATTTTTTGGGAGTAAAGAAAGATTAAAAGGTACTTGAAAAGTCAATTGCATGAAATTGAGTTTTTTTACGAAAAAAATTGTTGAAAATGTTCTCTGAAACGTAGATATGCCTATTTTTTGGGTTTGTAATGTGAGAGGTATTTAGTATTTTTTCTGAGCTTTATAATTCTTGACTAAAAGTGTTAAGATTATTAGGGAAGATGAGTATTTTTTAGTACTACCACTTGTACTGGGATGGTATTGGGATGCGAAGCGATTTATACACACTGCAATCCGAAGTATGAAGTAAAAGAAGGCAAAAGGTCTTTTTAAACACGTATGATGATGAGATGAGGTTCTCTAAAGAACTCTTAAAAATGTAAAAATGTACGCCATTGGATTGCTCTCTAACATAAAATGATGTTTTTTTGCTGAGGTTTTTAGGAGCCGTAGAGTATAAAGTCGGTTTGGGTAGGGTCATAGGTAAATATAGGTTGGGGTTTGAAATTTTTAAAAGGTTTAAATATATTTTTTTGGATTATAAAGATGATATAAAAGTGAGAATGTTTGTATTGTAAAAGGTAAAATGCTGCTGGAATGGTATAATGAGTTTTAAGGTTGTTGTAGTGTGGTTGATGGTATGGCTACGACCCTATTGGGTTTGACTTGGTGAAGAGTTGAGTTGAAGGGAAGTGAAGCCAGTTCACGGAATTCTGTTGGCCAAGTTGGAGGTTGGATGTTATTCCTTTGGCTTCCCCTCAAAAAAAGTTTTTATCGTCTTTTTCGTCCATCTCTCCATTCTTTACAAATAATATTCATTTATAAACAAGCAAAAGGAATCTTCATTTAGAAGATAGTAGTGTTGTCCTTGTGGATTTAATAATAAATATTTAAAAAGTATTTAACTTTACAAAGTTATTGGGATTTGAACCTGGAAAACTGGAATTCACTTACTGTTTTGCTTTTATTCTTAATTAATTAATTAATTAATACTTTAATAGTTGGTTGGAAGTGAAAAGTGTGAAGTGCTTGAAAACTGGAAACCAAATAATAATGCAAAGAAAAATTATTAATTAATTACTCTGCACTCTGAATTACCTTGAATCGAGCCATAACACATAATTTTGAAGTAAGATAAACAAGCGGAGTTATTTATTTTGTGCAAAGTGCATAAGTGTGGTTGTTGTGGGTTGAATGGGAAAGATTGAATGTGTGTATGTATTCAGTATTCAAAATTTATTGGATTGGATTATTTGTATTTAATTCATTTGGAAATTTGGATCAATAATTGAAGGTAAGAATTCTTTTTATGTTTTTATATCCAGTATTTCATATTTCATATTTATAATTGTAATTTGTTAACTCTTTACTGTCTGTAATTCATAAATCATATAACTTATATATAAATCTAGCCCTTACACAATATTTGGATTGGAATTTTTAGAATATTATATTAGGAAACCTTTTTTTGAGTTTTTTGAGTTTCAGTTTAAGTTTAGTGTCAGTTTTTTGTGTTTTCTTGATTGTTGTTTGCTATAAATAATAGAAATTCAAAATGGCAGTCAACAGTGAAAAGGCTTGACAGTTGACAGTGTTGACAGTAACAATACCGACCGTTTTATGTTTTAAGTTTAAAAAACAACATTCCAAATTTTTCATAAAAAATAAAGAGCAAACAACAAACGATAAAACGTTGATGAGATGACTGAAACGATGAAATATAAACTAAGAACGTTGAACGTTACACGTTCACACGTTAGTTGTTAGTTAGACAAGTTTTGTTTCGTGTGTTGCTGTTTTAAACTTTAAGATAAAACGCATAAAACACTAATCAATCATATTATGACTTATTATTATCAATTCATAATTATGATGACTATGGCATAGGTTAATTATTAAGAACAAAAGAAGGCTGAAATTGAAAGTGTAAAGATAGAGCGATTAGAATTAATTATAACAGTTGATCAACAACAAAGAATAGGGAACAAGCCACAAAGTCATGAAGTCAAAAGTGCAAGCGCAGGTCATGTCACATCTAACGCAAAATTGATTTTTAAGTTGTAAGTTCATAAGAGTTGAATGCCCCCCGAAGTCATCAGTTGTCATTTGTCATGTCCATATGTCATGTCATCCTGATGCGAAATCCATGTAGACTTTGAATAGAGAATAGAGTTTATATGTGATAGTGGTATGGGTTTTATTCTAAATATAATAGCCTAGCGATAATGACCTAACTTTCATTCGGGTTTTGTAAAACCGAAGACCTATACAAAACTTTAGTTATTAGTCAATTTGCAAATGTCACATGTGTACTGACTGTCAACTCTACATAATACGTCATATTATATGTGCCATTTAATTTAATCCTGCATCCTGACAGTGTTAGCTGTCATCAATTTGGAGTAATTTGTTAAATGATGAGCGTCAAGCTTGATGTGATGAGGCATTACAATAATTAATTTTTAATTGTGGTCAAAGTCTTATCTTTAATGCTAAATGGCAAAACATACTACAAACATACTAATGACAGTAACAATCAGTCACAGAACAAAATGCTGTCATTGCAACTTGCATAATAAAAAAATAAAAAAATGTAGACGGCTTAAATTGTCTGAAGGTTTAAGTTACACAGGTTAATTTAGGGTCAACTCGGTCCACATTACATTGACTTGTATGAGTTTGGTAAAAATCATAATCTATTTGAAACCACTAATACGACATTATTATCATTATTCATTCAAATTGCAGATTGAAAGAAAGAAGAGTGATTGATTGAAAAAAGTAGTACATGTTACGGGATAAAGATAATAAAATCGGATCAATTTGCACAATTGTGGATTCATCTGTACACATTATTTCTGGATCGATAATGGTAGTGGAATTATAAGCCAAATGTGAAAAGGAATTCGAAGAGGAAAAGTAAATTTTAATTAAGTGGTATAAAGTTGTTGAGTGAGAAAGGAGTGAGTTGTTTGATCAATTGAGCCTTTTAAGTGATCATCATTTGTGTCTCGTGTTGGAATTTTCGGATTCTCGGATCGGATCAAAGGAAGAAGAAAAAACACATCCCGTCTTATTACATTATCCGCTGTCATCATCAGTTGCAGTGTTATATTGTGAGTTTGGATGTTGGTTTTCTGTCTTTGTAGAAGTTAAAAATAATCAAAAGTCAAAGTTGTGTACGAGAGTCAAGTCAACGCTAGAAAAAGGAAGACGTACATGTCAGCCAGAGAATTTGTGATTGAATCTTTGATCGAGTTGGATTATTACACTCGAAAGCAATATAAACCAACATCCTCGTAAAATCTCAAGTTCGTACTAAAAGTAATGAAGGTTTTGGCCAAATTGCAACATTACTGTTCAGTTTTACATGCCTGACTCGGAGTACTTATATCGTGAATAATAAGTCAATAATTGCTCATCTGGTTTTGGAATAGCTGAATGGATGATCGGATGATGGATGTGATTTAATGTTGTGAATATTATAAATTATTTATTGAAAAACCAGCCTGTCAATAAATTATATACTCAACAAGCAGAAAGGAGCAAACAAAAAAGCAACAAAAGGTATTTTACAAAATAATAAAAATAAATCGTCAATCAAATATGTTGTTTAATCAGTTCTTTGAATTTAATTGTTTGAAGCTGTAATAATATCACAAATGGCAAATATGCAATGATGTCTGTGTAAAGTGTCATTTATATTGAAGAGTTTTTATTTTATATTCATTGTATTAAATTATTATATACGTGGTGGTGCTAATTATTCTTTGTACCTTACGATATTCGATAGGTCCTTCATCCTTTTTGTTTGTGATCAGTCAACATCATCATCGTCAGAGAAGACAAGAAGAAGTTGACTTCTGAGTTCTGAATAGCATACATAACGTCCTCGTGTATTTTGTTATAAGCAAAAGAATAAGAATAATAACAAAAGGCCTTTCTTGTGTTCTCTTTTTATTGTTGTTTCTTTAATAATAATAATCACTACTACTATACAAGAAAACTAACTAACAACTCAATTGGGTTGTGGATTGGATTGGATTTTATAAATTGAAGTCAAGTAAAGATTTAATAAAAAAGGTAAGGGAATTTTTTATATATTATTCAAGTAGTAGTAGTACAAGCTTTTTTACTAATTAATGTTTGTTGTTGTTATATCATCAATCGGTCAAATTGAAACGAGGATGCATGATTCATTTGATAGTTATCATCACTCAAGAGAGAGACTGTGATGACTACTTGTATCTTTAGGAATTAATTGGTTTGATATTTTAAATTTATTCATTGCTCGCCAGCTGACTGACATCCTCTCATGAATTAGATAGCATGTAATTATTATGTATGTAGGCAGGATAATTTTAATTTAGTAAATATTGCCACCAGCATCTACATTTTCTCAACAAATTACCAGAATTTACTGGTTGGGTAAAAGTGGTTAGTGGAGTGCAGTGGCAGTATTTCTGTTGTGTAGTCATTTATACTATATGTATAAATGTCTTTTGTTTTTATTGTATTTATAATTTAGATGGGTGGTAATTCAAGAGTTGGTTCTAAATGACTACTTGTGCTTAAAGCTTAAAGGCTTAATTAATAATTTTATGCGTTTGAATGGCACACGTATTACCTAACTAATGCCTATTGTTCATCTCATCAATACAAGTTCAGTTTTAAGAAAGTGGCAAGTAGATTTGTATTGTATTATTGTATGCAATAATAATACTGATGCTGAATTTTACTGAGAGATTTGATGCGTGATATGATGGGATGATAGAAAAGGAAATTAATTACGACATGGATTTAGTATTAGTTACGCATTGCATATGTAATTATGTGATATAATATTCGCATTCGGTTAGAAATAAGAGAAGATAATTTGCTGGTTGGTTGGTATCTCAATTACCAGAGATAAGTGTGGATTATATGAAAGGTTAATGAAACAAAGGAGATGAGATAGCCAATTTATGTAAAAGCATATTATAATGACGATGGTGGTTGATTGTGACTCTGACTAGCTGGTATGGTGGCTTGATGTTGTATGATGGAAAGGTAAGATGAGTTTAGTTCGTGGGTGTAGAAATTCATGAATTTAGGAGGTATCATATTATTTTAGCTATAATTTATATATCATGTTAACAAAGTAAACATAATAGCTTTTGTCTAGAATCACTACAAACTTTAGGATCTAGGATATAATGCTAAACAACAACAACCAAATTAAAATAATTGAGGAGGAAATGGAAGTATGTGGTTTGCTTTGGTTTTGGTTACATTGCATTCCCCGAAGTTGTTCTGTGTTTTTGTTAGATGTGCGTATGCGTCAGCAGTTAGTAGCACGAATGATGTTGAAACTGTTGGCAATAATAGTCGTAGAAGTCTTCAGCAAACTCTACTAGAATAGAAGTAGAAGCCATGTCTATGTCTTTGGGGATCATTGAAATGGAGCATGTACCACACAGAGGATGTTTAGAATTTGTGGCCCTAGCGCAGTGACGAGGTAACCAAAATGTTGAGTTAGACATAGATATGGAATATTCCCGTATCCCTATGGGCAATTCAAAATGTCGGGATTTTATGTTATAGCTTTAAATGTGTGTTTTCTGTTATCTGCAGCTTTCCTTATTTAAGATATTACTAAAAATAATAATATTTTTTATTAGTGGTTAATATTCAGTTACTTTAAGTGCATACGTAAACACAGAATTTTTTTTTAATTATTTACATTGATGTTTCAAGAAATGCTCAGAAAACATTATATCTCTATCACTCTATCTCTGGTAGTAGTATTGCATATTATAATATGACGATAATACATAGTTTACTCGCTTTATCAGTATTTTTCCCAAAGAAATAGAATTTCCATAATGCAGTTGGCAGTTGCACGAACGAGTAGGAATGGGTGGATTGATTGATTGCCTTATTGACCCGTTCACTCGTTGATAGGAACTACTTAAAGAATATTGTATTGGTAGTTGACATGTTGACATTTGTATGGTATGAGCTATTATGAAATATATACACAAAGGTACCTAATGAATTCTGTAATCTTTGCCTTCTCCACCCTTTCATTGAAAAAGCAACCCTTTTCCCGTTATATTTTAGTTTATACTTGGTTTTAGACCTAAAATAGAAATAGATTTATAAAGTACAATAAGGTTTTTGTAAATAATGCCACTAGCCGTTGCATGTACTATTTGCAAATTATTCCATCCTAAAGTTAATAATAAGTTTAGCCGGATTGTAGAAATTAAATGCACACACAAACCCAACATGCGGTAACAATTACCATTGCCATAAACATTTAGTCTTTGATCTCATTTGCGTTTATTCCAAAGAAGTAGTAGCAAAGGAAACAATTTGTTCATATAATTTATTATCATTTGCCATCAGCATTAAATGCGAAGTTCAACCCTTTCTCTTGGCATTTTATCTTTATTTCTGATCCTTGAGTTAAGTCGTTGAGTTTTGAGTACCATGTGCATGTGTGTGTTCTATTCCTTTTCCTCTTCTTCTAATAATCTTCTAATAATGAGTAGTCAACTCAAGTTCAAGACAGGAACCCCAATTACCTCAAAATCGTGGCATTTTAGATCCTCCCTATAATGATACCTTAAGTATCATTGAATCTTATGATTATACGTTTGTTTGTGGAAATAAGTAGAGTTGACGATGAAAGAAATTTCAAATGAAAGAGTAAATATTGATAACAGATGGTGAACCATAAAAATGGGAAGTGGAGTATTTTTTAGTGTTTTTGGTTAGATTGATGATTTTTCATTGTGATTGTGAAATTGAGGGGATTGTGACCACCCTGTCATGTTTTAGATTAAAATGTGCACACAAACCATTTTTATGGTATTTTTATTATTTCTCTGCATTTTTGCATATTGTACAGTTTGTTTAGTATTAAGAGGAATAACAATAAAAGAATTAAACTTTCTCGCATCATTTCTTTATGACACAGCATTAAAAAAGGAATAAGGGTGCACTTGTTTAGTTTCTAGTAATTTTAGTGGTAATGGATAGCGGTATTATTTATTAACAATTCTATTATACTTTTAATTTAATCAGGTCCTTTGTTGTTGAATGAATTTGTTTTCTTTTGTCGAGAGTTTTATTTGATAGCCAATTATGGTTTTGAATTAAATAAAAATATCCTTTTTGAAGTTGTTGCTTGTTGATGTTGATACTTAGCGGTTTGTTGGTAGTGGTAATGTATGCTTGTACGTTTTTGTATTCGTTTGATTTGATGTTTAGTTAGATTTGAATTGATGACCATTTTGAGTTTGGAAATGAACCAAGAGAACTTTAATTTTTTGTTGTTTGTGTATATATAAATTGGGACAAAAATGTTTTCTGTCGCGTACACACGTCACATGTCATAACCATATTTGTATGTTTGTTTTGTTTTGTATCGGGTTAAGTCTTTTTAATCATGAGTTGATAAGCTGTTGGAGTTGTTGGTTCTCATGAGAGATGAAACTTAATGAAGATGAAGGGTGCTATTTATTTAGTCTTGTGTTTTTTCTTTCAAGACTTATTTAATGAATTTTGGGATTTAAGAGTGTGTAATTTTAGTTTGTAAAAACTAAATGGCTGTTGATTCTTAGTATGTATGGGATGAGGATTAATGCCAAAAAAAGTGAAGCCAAACTGTCATTATGTCACAGTCACGCATATACTTAAAAAAAAGTTTTTTATTTATCTTAAGAGTATTGGATCGGGGTAGTTAAATAAAAGGATCTTGACGGTTTCTTGCTATTTATATAACTTTTCTTGTAAATATGAAATAAGCAAAGTTGTTAGATTAATGCATGGAGAGAGAAGATGACATTAAAATATAATTTACGAGTAGCTTTAAAAGAAGAATTTATTAATTCGAGTATCATTTTTATTCTAAAATTCCAATGGTGTCATTCCTTGTCGTTTTTATAGTTTTATTGGCATTGATACTTCAAGCATAACAAATACAGTCAAATAATCCACCCATCTTTATAAAAAAGTTATTATCATCTTCATCATTGTACCACGATCATCAAAAGGCTGTTAAAATTTTCCTGTACAAAACAGGATTTGCAGGCTCGTAAGTAAAATAAATTATCATTAAAAAGCAAATTTGAGAAGTCAAGAGGTTGATCAGAGTCCAGTCCTAGTCAGTCATGTCATGTACGTATCACAAGTCATTTGTTCTTTTATCACATCTGAACACAACACAAGTGGTTTGATTTAATGAGATCATGTAAAATACAGTATGTGGTAGAGTGAATGAGTATAGTAGTGGTAATGATTGTGGTGGTGAATAATCGCTCATCTTCATCTTACAACTTGTTCTTTGAAGATTATGGTTATAGTGGGATGACGGAAAACGTGTAAGACTAACGGCTTATTAAGAACATCGTCAAATCAAAATGTAAACTATTAGAATATTCACATCCTTAACAACAGATAAAGGGTGATATAAATGCGATGGGAATGAGACAGTTAAGAACTCTTTACTACTCACAAATAAATATATTAGTGCAATTGTGCAGTCAGTAGTTTTTTTCTTATAACATAACTTATGTTAAGTTGGAAAAGACTTTGCCACTTATAACAACTTTTTTAGTCAGCTTGGGTTCTCTCTAAATCCATACTGGCTTATACTTGTTACTTACATTCTTTGAGATAGGAGTTTAGTTATATAAAGAGTGAACACGCAGTGAGGATAAAAAACTTAAGCCAGATTAAACCTTAGGATAAGCAGACAAAGAATTTACACCCAAAGATAGCCCAAGGATTGGATTAAGATTAGTTAGAGGCATTTAATATTATTACGGGGTTGGATCGTAATTTGCAATCATGATTCCGAAGGAGTACGTGGTATGGGTGTGATCTTTAGGTGGATTTCGATTATATCAAGATTGAGATTGAAAATTGATGACAACATTTACAACATACATTACAATCAATCAAACCGACCGACCAACCATACTGGTATTATTGATCTCTCGCATATTTATTTCTCGTTAGTTAGGTACTTTTTGCTTCGTTTCTTCTTTCAAAGGTGAGAATTCCCCTGTGTAAATTTGGATTCTACTTTTACTTGGTGTTTTTCCATATATCCATTCTTAACGACTAAAATATATAATGCCTTCGTCTTTCTAGCTCTCTTATAAAATGCTAGTCACAAACAAATTTCTATTCTACCCGAATCTGCATCAAACTTGATATTCTTGAAAAGACGAAATCTCAGCTGCCACTTGCTAACTATATGGCTATATCCACTCATAAAAACATGCATGGAGATGAAATACACGCTAGATAAGTGATGAGTATCTATGACTAGTAGTTTAGTTTTAGTTAAAGAAGTAGAATCTTCTTCTTATACTGAATCCAAGTCAGAGTGACTAGTGGTGGTAGAACTAGTGGTAAAGAAAAGGATGGATGTGGGTTCTTTAGAAAAAGAAGAACCATGAACCAAGTTCTTGGTTAGGTTCTTCTTAACCTTTCATCTTGAGTCTTCTTGAGGACTTGTGCATGCGTCGTAGTTTGGTTGGGTAGTTTGCTTTTGCTTTTAGTCAGAAGTTTCTTTAAGAGTTCTCTTTGAGTTTGAAGATTTCGATGTTATCCAAGTTGCCTTTTATATACTGCTGGTGTGTAATAAGAAGAGAACCTTCGTTTCCTACTTTACTTGGTTCTTAGGTTTAGGATGGTCTTATTTCTTCGTCGTCTTTTCATTACATCCTCCCCATGCAGTCGAATTTGCCGAAGAGTCGCTCTTTTTGTAAGAAGGAAAATAATCCCTTTGGTTAAGACGCCTTCTTCTTCAATAACTAAAAGCTTAGAGAGGCTGCTGGAGGTTCTTAAATTATGCACCTTACTTCTTGAAAAGAAGAGTAAGTTGGAGAATTATTCCACTGTATATATATACCCACTATGTACACAATTACCTCGTCTTTCTAGTTTTATCCGTTCGAATAGTATGTTACTTGGAACAGTGCATTAGGATAAAAGTAAGTAAAGTCTTCTTAAAAAAGAATTCAGTTGAGGATATGGGATGATGATGGGAATAAAAAGATCTAAAAGCTCGTTGTGTACTACTACTATTATTATGTTTAGTTTAAGTTTCAGAGCAGGCACACCAACCACCACCATGGATAAGTATAAAATTAACAATAAGTTAAGGATCCGTTCATCAGTATGTAAAAGTATGTTGAAAAAAATGTAGGAGTTAAGTTTTGTCGATGATGCAAAAGGGTTAGCTAGATAGATGATAGAGAATAAAGAGAGAGGAGTCATTAATCAATTTTCGGCACTTTGATGATCCGAGTCATTTTAACAAAGTAGATAAATCTATTGCTTTGCTTGGTACTTAATAATATAATGATTATGTCTCACATGGTAATAAAAAGCTGTTTGGTGATGTGATACTTGTTTTGGGATTGTCGGATGGATGCTAAATGCAGCATTCTTTTCTTTCAAGTGTGGAATACAAGGTTGGATGTATAAGTCGATGGACGAATTTATGCATAAAAAAGACATTTGAAACGATTCATGTCAGAAGAAAAGATAGGTTTTTTTAAAGAGGTAACTAACTCTTAGACTAGACTCTTAAGATTTTTTCATTACTTGCATTCTTCCAGAAGTTCTCTAAGTAATTTTCGATATGAATATGTGTCAAGATTTTATCTCTAAGCTGTTGGTTTTATGTTCGTCATAAGTTTGGTGAAAGGATAGTTTTGTTTATGATTAGAATTATAAGCATGAAGACATTTTATGTTAATAATGGGGTGATGGACGGTATGCAAATTATTATGACCGTATATTTATATTTTACTGTTAATATTACTTTGATGGATTTTTTTGTATGCTGATAGGTCATTGTGGACATATTATATAGTTTTTAATATTCATATTCGTTCTTCTTTCTCAATTTGTTTGAATGCGATCTTGACTTGAGATTGTTAAGATTTAGTTGAAACGAAAGGTGTTGATTGGATTTTATTTAGAAAGCGATTGCAATCATGAAATCGAATAAAAATGTGTAAATGTGTAATAGATTAATTTTTTGGTGTTTGTAAAGGATTTAATTTTTCGATTATCCAATTTGGGATTCGAATTAAAAATTAACATTGAATAAATTTGCATTTTGCAACTCGGGTGTAATAATTTATTTGATTTCTGATTCTGACTGAGATATAATAAATATGGATATTGCACATTTCAATAATTGCATTTAGTTGAACTTTATCCTATTGCTTGTTTATAACAATGAACAGAAGCGAATAGGACTAGCGTACTAAATATTATGATTAACTTTGAGTCTTTGAATATGTTTAATCGTAGCTAGAGCACTTGTGTATGTTAGTTGTCTTGTCTTCTTGTCGTTCTTAGTAGAATTGCATGATTATAATTTTTGACAAGCATTTGGCTCAGTCTTCAGTGTTTTTATTAACATTTGCGGCTCCACTTCTAAAATAATAGAAGACTATTATTCATGAACCATGAAGGACATTGCATGCATACAGGAGTCGGGCATTATCCGTGAGTTATTTCTATTTGGATTTCAAAGTCTTCGTTCTACTTCATTTTCATCTAATCTCAAGATCCGGTCTAAATCTACCTTACTATTGTATACTTAAGATTAATTTAAAGATTCTGAGAACTCAGTCCTTATTCATCAATAAAGACATCTAATCTGTAGATGAAGATGACTAAACTCAATACCTAGATCTTTAACAAAGGTCAAATCTCCAACAATGCTTTTGTGAATTTGAGTACCAGATAAAAATAAAAAGTAGAATGTTCCTAGAATAATATTCTTATTCGTTATGTTGCCAATCGCCAGCAGTAAGATTCGTGGCTTGTTTTCCCATCTAGTTACATTGGGGAGGGATGTCAGTGTCAATTTTGTGAATGCCAAGAAAAAGCGTTTACGAGATCAACACGTCAGTAAATTCGACAGATCTTAGATCTTAACGCCTTGATTTCATTCTCCATTGATTAAAATTCTCACTTGTATTCAAGTTTAAGTCAGAGATAACGACGTAATTTAATAACAAGATCTAGATACTTTTCTAAAATAATTATCCGGTTCATTTCATACATGATACATTTCACTCATCACATCACTTTTATTACAATCGTGTGAGTTAAATATAATTGCAAACTATGAAGCAGCATGCATGTGTGAAAGAAAATTAAACACCGATTTCAGGGTTAGCATACGAAGAAGAATGAATATGAGATATTTCTAAACTTACAGAACTAAATTATTCATAAAAAGTTGCTTTGAATAAAAGAAGAAATATGTATGAATTCTGTGGTTCATGGTAGTTCTCTTTATGATATTTAGCTTGGAGGTGGTTTTAAGCTAATAATAATTAAAACAAGTTTTGAGTATTTATTATTAAAAAAACTAGCTCTACTACTGATGCGGCATCCCCTTTCTTTATTGTCAGGTCATAATTTTCTGCACTGAAAGGCATAATTTGACTCGTGTAATTTGCAAAAGTAAAAAATAAAAAAGCTAATATTGGAACAAATCTATTACATCGCACAGTAATCAAATCAAATAATATAAATTGTGCAACCCCTGAATTATGCAGGTAGATGATAGAGATGATTTAGTTAGATAGTAAAAATGAAGGATAATGTGCTGGCAGTTTTGTAAAAATTACTGCAATATATAACTGCATGCTTTAAGTTTTAACTATTATCGACAATGCATGCATTGATGCATTGTTATTTAAAATGCATGCTAATGTTGTAAGCTTTACTTTTTTGCAAACTTTTTAGCATGACGTATAATTTTCTTTAAACATAAAGTTGCAGTTGAAACTTCAAACTTTTTTTGGAATTTTTACTTCTAAATGTTTTACTTCACAAGGAAGTTGTCGAGTTTGTTGAGGTTGAGTTATATATAAAAAGAAATGAAAAAATGAGACTTTATGTATATTAGTTGTAATAAAATAAAAGAACTGAAATTGAAAAAAATAGTAATTTTCATATAAGCTTTTTTTAGAATACGCAGAAAGTGCACTGGTTTGAAATATGAGTATGACGTAAGCTTGTTCTTTATAGCAATTTGTATTTCTTCTACAGTATCGCTTTTCGCTTAACGATTAGCAAAATGTTGTTGTTTTTTGCAAGTTAACACCTAACTGTTTTATGTTAGTGTGAGAAGTGATAATAATACAATTGTTGCATTTTGATTTGATTGAGTGACTTATAACAACATAACAAGAAGAGCGATTTGCCTCTTACGTGTTGCTGTATATTGAAAGAATTAATGAAAAGTAATTTTGCTTTTTAAAAGCAAATGCGATTTTTTAAAGAAGATGAAGTTATCACAAAAAAACTCAAAAAATATTTTAACCTGTTTGAGTAGAATTCTGAGATTTTCGTGTAAGTTTGTATACACTATCAAATTGTAGTAAAAAGCGTAAAAGCTTTTAAGGTACATGTATGTTTAAAAAATAATATGTATTAAAAGTTGGTGCATGATGAGTGCTGAAAAAATGCGCATAAAATCTAAGAAATTACTTGAATTTAATCGACCTGTAAATTTCTTTGATAAACTAATTAAAAATTGAATATTTTTTGTGGAATTACAGGCTTGCTGCAAGAAATAACAATCAAAGTACAAGAATCTGGCGTGGATGCTAAAGCATTAAACATTAAAGGAAGGGTTGTGGATTCAGAAGAAATGCCTCACTTCATGAGTAAAGTTGATTAAAAGATAGAAGAAGATGCAAGTTATGTGGTCAATCAAAGTGATTGCTTGGTATTTTATAGCCAGTGTGCTGAAACAAGAGCTTCTGTTTATCGGGCTCTAGTTGAGAACCTTTATATGAAAAAGTAAAGTGTACTTCTATCAGTTAACCGAAACCATAATTACGTAATTCTACCTATGCAAGAACACAACCTGAGGTTAATAAAGTAATAAACTAGAGTAGTGATAGGGGAGTGACAGAAGGGATTCGTTTTCAAGTGTGTTTAATTTCTATCTACAACGATTGAATTAAGTTTAAATGCAAAATAAAATAATTGAGGGGATGAGACTAGGTGGGATCGCCATGTGAATGGGACGTGCAAATGAATGACGTCGGTGGTTCTGACAGCGGCACAGGCCTAAGGGCCGTAAAGTTGAGCCGCACTTCAGATACCAACTTTGAATATGACGACAGTGAGTGGGATGTTGGTATCGGGAACCTAATAATTGATTTGGATGCAGACATCGAAAAAAACAACGAAGCTAATCGTAGTAACAGCAGCAGTGCAAATAATACTTTAAATACAAGCCCCGTGTCCACTAGTAACAATAGTACCACAACTAATAATAATAGTCCTTCAGGTAATTCGTCATTGCCATCATCTGGTTCACCTACAGCAGCGTCCCAAATGCATATCCCACATTCTTCGGCAAATTCTAGTGGAACTTCTTCGAGTAATTCAAACAATAATCCGTCAACGGGGAAGGGAAAGTCCAGCAATTCCTCCCTGTCTAGTGGGGGAAAAGCTACGGCTTCTCCAGTGGTTAACTCCAGTGATTTACCAGGCAGTATGGAACACTCTGCAATTGTGGATAAAGGTCTTAAAATGAAGATTAAGAGAACTAAGGCAGGAACTAAGAGTGGAGCAGATGCGAAACATGAGATTGTTAAAAGTGACTTAGTTACCTCTTCCACAACTTCGGGGTCTAACAGTAATAGTAATAGTAGTAGTAGTTCTGGTAGCATTAAGACTGGTAGTGGGGGATCGACTGATTCAATTTCGTCTAAAAGTGCCCATTCGTCTTCCTCCCATAAAGACAAAGATAAAATTAAAGACAGTAGTAGCATGATTATGATTGATGCTGAGAGAGATACTGGTGCTGGTGCAACTACTAATCACAGTGGCTCGGGAAGCACCAGCACTAATAATGGTATTAAAGACACTAGTGGAAATAATGATCAAGGGAGTAAGGGGAAAGCTCAGAGAAAAGGATCTACTCACAAGAAAGTCAAGAGTGGTAATGGAAACAGCAATTCTAATAAGAAAGATGAAAGGAACGCGAATGTGAATGCGAATTCATTAGATACAAAAGGAAATTCCGGTGCATCAGCGTCTTCAGTAAATCATACGAAAGACGGCAAAGACTTTTTTACTACTACCGTCAGTCTAAATGTACCGACGGTTATCCCTAATGCTAGCTCATCTTTTGCTAAAACAACGCTTAAAGTTCCCACTGCCACGACTGCTTCCATTATTCCTTTAAATAGCATACCCATCCATTCTTCACTTGATTCATCATCATCATCTGTCGCACGAAACCTTGGCCATTTATCGTCAAGTGCTTCGCCATGGTCTTCGTCATCTGTCTCTAAGTCAGTGGACAAAAATTCGACTGCTTCTATTGGCTTACCCCTTGGTCTGCCGGTCGAGAAAGGGCAAGGAAATACTAGTCCTTCGTATGGAAAGAAGGCTAGACCGTTTACGGCAGCAGATAAGGTTTGTTTACAAGCTGATTAGCTCAAATTTTACTTTGCTCTTCTCCTACATGATTGAGTATTTACTTTCAAAATTTCAAACAAAATTAAGAAATTTCTAGAGGTAGTCTACGTTTTTACTAAATCAAAATATAACGTTTCAGGGTGCCTCAAACCAGGAGGACGGCTTATCAGTTGGTCTCGGACTCATGCAGACTGCCAATTCATCATATCGGAGTGCCTCCATATCAGATCTCGGCAGCTCTACTGGTCCACTTTCATCGGTGAACCACCAAGGTTTGTCAACATACTTTTTCTATTAGCTCTGAGCTAAAGTCAGTCGTATTTAGTTTTTGGATTTATTCAAATTGTAATGAATTACATGATGAACTACAAAGATATTTAATAATGCTATATTTTGTTATGCTTTAGGAGTGCCTATTTCACAGTCAAGTAGTTTTGTAAACTCTTGCAAACCTAGTCGTACTCTGCAGCAACCCCCTTCAACTCAAGACGTTTGTGTGGGAACGAGTGTTGGAACTGTAACCGAACCAGACTGTCTTGGACCATGTGACCCTGGTACTTCAGTTACGTTAGAAGGCATAGTCTGGCATGAAACTGAAAGTGGTAAGAAAGAATGCTAGTATTGCTACAATTAAATTAATGAGGGTTGAATGTATTGTATAAAACTATCAATGAATTCTACATAATATACACTTACGTTTTTTTATTTGTAGGTGTGCTAGTCGTTAATGTGACATGGCGGGGGAAGACTTATGTAGGAACGTTAATAGACTGTACAAAAAATGATTGGGCTCCGCCCAGGTTTTGTGATTCACCCACTAGTGATTTAGAAATGAGAATGCCCAAGAATAGAGGAAAGAGAGGTCGAGGTCAAGCAGCTACACCGGTGAACGAAGTACAACCTGATCCACGCCCAGGAAATGCAAAATTACGAAATGGGGCTAAGGGCCGTCGTGGGAGTGCATCAAACACAGCTTTCGTTGCTCCAGCTAGTCCTGTCAAAGGTGAACAATGGCCTAAAAGGAAAACACGTGGAAGTGAGAATGAAGGTCAGGATGAGCCATCGCCACCAACACCTAAAAATGCGAAACGACCTAAGATATCAAAAGAAGAAAGAAAGGAACGACAGTCTAATAGTCCAGCTCCTGGTTCAGATACAGAAAAGTCGAGTGGACCGACATCTCCGGTTCTTATTGAATGTCCGGAACCAAACTGCTCCAAGAAGTACAAGCACATCAATGGACTCCGGTATCACCAATCTCACTCTCATTGTAATAATTTTGCTGCTGAAGATTCGGACTCAAACGCTTCCACAACAAGCACTCAGCTTACATCCCTGACTGAAAATCCTAGTGTTAATGAGAAACCTGCTAATGAACGCAGATTGACGACCGATTTAGACACTGTTCTAACGTCTGAATTGCCTCGCTTTTGCTTAAAGGGAGAAGATTCTTCCTCATCTCCAGCAAAAATATCAGTGACTCCCACTAATAATGGGCCTATTGATAGCAGAGTTGAAGAGAAAGCTTTCAATCTTAATTCTAGTGATATTGAGATGGAGGAGAAAGAAACCTCGAATGTAGAACGTGTGGAGCCTCCTATTTTGTTAAATAATAAAACCACAAGCAAAAATGGCAAAACTCAGAAAGAGATCTCAACAGTGGATAAAGAAGATGTTAAATCGATTGCAGAAAGTAGTAATAAAGAGTCGCCTGCTTCAATCCCAATTACATCTCGTCCTCCAATTTTAACCGTACCTGTGCCATTTGTTTCACTACCAAATAGACCAGCGATTCACCAACACCAAATGAATATCCCAATTTCTTTACGCGATGATCTCGCTCGTTCTCGTGATCAAGATAATAATGTGATGAAACCTACCCCCTCCCCTATGGAGAGTGCCACAAGTACACCACCACACATACCTCCCAAAGGCATCCCATGGCAGCCGCACGCTCATACAAGTCAGAATCATACAATACCTATGATTTCGAATACTACTTGTAAACCAAATCTCATCAATGTACCTTTGAACATTCCACTCAGCGGTAATGACAAGGAGTCCAACAAAGAAAAAGAAAGAACCTCTTCAACGGAAAGTCAAGGAAAGAAAAGTAAGCATAAGAAGAAAAGTAAAGATAAGGACAAAGATGGAAAATCTAAATCTGGAGAATCCAGAGATAGTGGAAAAGGGCGAAGTGTGGTTGATAGCTCGCGTTCACAAGGAAGTATATTTGGCTCTAATATCTCTCTCCCAGATTCAGCTGATGGAAGGTTTAACGATGCAGCTGATGATTTAAGAATGAGTAAACGAGACGACTTGACGAATAACAAAAATGATTTGAGTGGAAACTCTGGAGATAATAGAGACACTCAAAGTCCTGCATACTCTGATATATCTGATGCGAACGACTCAGGTGATACGGAATTGAACGTTAGTGCTCCAATTGTGAAAGATGGATTAAAAAGCAGTGTAGTGCCTCCAGAAATTAAAAAGGATACTCCTACACCTGTTACAGGTGGACATCCAATACCAAATTTCTTTCCGGGCTTCTACTCTCCGTATTTGGACTCGAATCACTCAACAAAATTAGGTGATAAACCTTCTCCACCGGAAGAACAATCAGATAAGGAAAAGACCGTGAAGCCAATACCCCAATCACCTCATGTTCAAGGACATGGTCAGGGACAACCACCAGTTGTAAATCAACCACCACCTTCCGCAACCCAAATCAATCCTGAAGATCAAGGAAGGTCTCCGAAAATGGATTTCCATCCCAAATATCTCCCGCATCCTCAACATCAATTTTTCCACTACCCGTATTCAAATTACCATTTTGATCAAGGGCAGTATAACAACATGATGCCGGAAAATACATTTAATTCTGGTAGAGCTTTTGCATCAGTTGAAGAAAGAGAAAAAGAAAGGGAATTATTAGGTGAACATGGGAAAGGAAAATTACCTGAAAAAGACGGCTTACCTTTGGGAATGACAATTAAACAGGAACCAGGTGAGAGACATAAAGATTCAAGATCAATGCCTATGCCGATGGGTAAACCAAATAATGAAGAGAAACCAGTAGAGATCAAGTCAGAATTCGGGTCAGAATATCGGGATCCTAAATCAGTTCCGCACTTCATTGGTAGTGGTACTCCATGTAGTAAACATTCTAAAGATCCTAAGCAAAGAGATGAAATGAACAAAAATGAATCACCAAGATTAGGTTCTTTAAATGATAAATCGAAACTAAAGGATGGGTCTGCATCAGGAGATTCAGAAAAAGATTTAAAAGAACGTGAACGCGAAAGAGAAAAAATTGAAGGGTCTAAACCAACAATGGAAACGCAAGGTCCTCCACCACCACCAACAGCAGGGCCTTACGCTTACATTCCACAACCCTACTTACAGGGAAATCCATTTGGGATTCATTTCGACCCCGGCCATCCATTGTACAGACAAGTTTTAGTCCCAGGTCATTATGGTGGACCCCCATATATGGGCCATCCAGGTCCAATGCCAAGGTTTCAACCACCACCTGGAGCAACTCCATTACCAGAAGATTTATCACGACCGAGTACATCATCGTCAGGACCCCCACCTAAAGCTTTAGACATGCTTCAACATCATGCGAGCCAGTATTACCAAGTGCATAAAATACACGAATTATCAGAGCGGGCGTTGAAATCACCAAGTCCACAAGTGGCACAGAGAGACCGAGACGCTCCTCCTGGACCTCTCTCTTCTAATACTCCAGCATCACCTGTAGGGCTTAATGTTCCAAATGTAATACCAAATTCGCGAAATAGTACGAACAACAGTGGAAGTGCTCCTGGTAGTGTTCCAAAACCAGCTGATTTATCAAAAGATTCCAAGATGGGCCCAGCTGGACCACTTAACGAAAGCAGTAGATCCCCTCCAACCCAACACCACGTTCATAGTCACACTCATCATCATACTCACGTGGGTATTGGATATCCAATCATCCCTGCATTTCCTGCCCCACATTCCCCTCATTATGGAGGTAAGGGTGGACGATAATTTGATTGAAGATACCAGTGTTTCAAGGAAAGCCGATACTTATAAAAGTGTCTTCCAAATTTCAGTGTTACCGACACCTCCGCCTGCTGCGTCCGTGATCCCTCCGTTCCCGTCGCAAAAACCGAATTGAAATTGGGACATGTACAAAATGCCTCGTTAGTTGTCTAATCCTTCTCTGGTGATTGGGGTATGTGTTGCACAATCCATGGAGTTTGGTCAACTTTGTAGAGAGAGAGAGAGAGAGAGAGAGTGGAAAAAATGGGCAACTAACTACTTTGGGCGTCGAGACAACAAAAGAGAATATCGTGTACATGACGTAGTCATACTAGTAAATTTTATCATATAAAAAACGTGTATATTCAGCGTTGCGAATCGAATGTAGCGAAACTGTAGTGATATTGTATTGTAATAGAGTATGAATCGTTTTAAAGAATCTTCGCCAATATTTCGCATCAAAAAGAAGCAACAGCTTAATCAATTTGCAATTCACATTTTCTTATAAATATGTAATGTTATTATAAATTCGTAGAAAAAAAGAAAAGACTAATGTTAAGAGAATGTTTGAGTTTTTATATAAAAAAAATGTCTTTACCCTTTATAAAAGGTTCGTGTCCGCACTGTATTGACTGAATAGTTCGCTCATTTGACTGAAATCGTAGTAGTCTGTAGAAATTGCAACTAACTACTCCACAATATACTACGTAACTACTCCATAATATGTTCCTCTGGAACAATTTGTTTTCTTCCATGCTGTAAAGAGTTCGGCAAATTATTTAGAGTTGATGATAATTAATGTACAAAATACACTTTCCTATGTTCAGTTTACTCTACGTGGTATTTCTTCATTTCTCAGATAAACTTTTAAAATAACTCTTTCGGGGTCAGTGCATATGAGCACCAAAAGTATATAATAATTTAATTTTTGAGCCGTAAGATAAAGTTAAGTGACAGATCGGCAGTGTCGTACTTGAGAGAGAGGTGAAAACGGTGATGCAAAGAATCAGGGTTTGTTTTATCCTAAATATGTTTCAAAATAAAATTGTAAATTATGTTAATATTTTTAGTAGTAGTTGGAAAAGATCTATATACTAAATTTAAAACAGTTAATATTAAATATTAATAAAATAATCAAGCCGAAAGCAACCACTAGTGAGCATAATATTAATTATATGCATGGTACTGAAACAAACACTGTACTGACCATGTTTCATAGTGAGACAACGCATTAATCGGAAATATAATTAAATAATTAACCCTATATCGGTTTTCCTTAATCTTTCATACAGATGCATACTAGATTAATACAGCGCTCTAGAAGAATCATATAAATAATAATATTTGTAGCCGAGACAGAATTTCCTCCTGTTGTGTTCATATGCCTTTGTGCAGTGCATGCTTTGTCATTCAAATATATTAATTAATATTATTATTATTATTATTACGGTTGTTATCAAAGCCATTAATTATAAGATTTTTATTACCAATATAAAAAATATGCAAATTAGTTTTAAGAATTTCAAAAGTCAATGTACGTGAATATGTACATTGCGTTAGTAGAGATTTGTAATGCTGATTGAGAAATTTTATGCGAAATTGAATAAAAAATCAAATTTCAGCTTCAGAATAAAAATTGAGTTTTAAATATGATCATTTTATTGTGTACTGCATACGAAGTTTTTAAATTGCATGAAAAATTTGAGTCCTTCGACTTCGAGAGACTTTTTTCTGGTTACTAAAAGCAAAATAATTCCTTGACTAATGGGTAGTTTTCTGCATAATATATTTCCAGCATATACGAAAGAGGTTCATGTATTTCCAGTTTACTCATACATGTTTCTGTGACGTTAAGAGAATTGGCAAATTTTAAGACATCGGCTCCGTTGAATCATGAGCCCGTAAATATGTTTTGATAATTGATCACCTAAAATCTCTTGGGTAATAAGAAGAGCATAACTTGCCATCGCATCACAAAATGACGACGAAAAGAAGCATCGGAATTTTGAAAGGTAAGAACAAATGTGAATGGCTATGCAAATCTCAAAACAAATATTAATTGCTGGTGACTGGTAAGTATAGCCAATCTGATTCTTCAACCCATTATGCAATACCCCAAAGCAAAGCTCCAAAAAACATGGCAAGCAATTCGACATTCTAAGGGCAGAAATATTTCAGCAAAATTCTATAAGAAAGTTCCCCAGGCCCAAAATATGGAAGAAAATCTAAATAAAAAAAAAGTTGTACTAATCTTTGCGTTTACATTTACATCTCAATCAAAGCTAAAATTACTAAGTAATATTTCCGCTCTATTGAAAATACAGTATTTACAAGACTGAGAATTTGGGATGGATTTTGCAACCAATAATTTTGTTATGTTATAAACATGGAAATCTCCTAGCCCGTATGAAGTTTAAAATTTCTCGCTTAATTTTTAAAGTTTTACAAGTTTTCAAAATATTTATGCAATGAATGGAGTGTAGGATAATGATACTATTGATACTTGTCAATTACTTTATTCCTTTTTGTACACTTACTTTTCTAAAACTTTATTAAACATTCACTATGTTTACTATGTACAATACTAATACTACATCTCTCTTATTGTTTCATAATAGTAAGACTTTAAGAAAACATGATATCACACAAACCATTGTAAAACACCATTTATTTATAACCCCCTTAAATACTACCAAGGTTTCAACAGGTTTAGAAAAAATTGAAGCAAACCCACACCCACAGACCCACACCCCCGAAATATTAACCCACCTGACCCTGACCCACCAACTAGAATTTTTAGTCATAATTTAATTCTCTATAACAGCGTTCAATCAAACATGAATATTCTGAATTTTGAGTCCAGCTCCAGATTAGTTAGAACTGGAAATGATTGCCGCATT
>JAQGAA010000306.1:0-25186 GCA_034696425.1 Isotoma viridis
TTTATTTTTACAGGACAACCAATCAACCGAACTTGAAAGGTACAATCTATCTAATTAGATAGTACCTCTGTACTCGTGATAAAGTAAGGGGATACCAATTGTAGCATCCGAATCCGAACTAATAACAATTACAAGCACTCGCCTTGACATATCCCAAGGAATTTCATCTTTAATCTTCAAAATTCAAATTGTAATCGTTATATAACTTTCATTGACGAAGAAACCCAAGTTCAAATACTTTCCACTTTTAAGCATTCATAAACAAAACAGAACAAATGCATATGTTCGAATATTTGACCTCACAGTACAGTACACTGTTGTGACTGTGAAAAAGAAGAAGTAAGAACAAAGGCAAAATAATAAAACTGACAACTGAGGTTTGCCTTTTGCATAAAAATGCTAATCAAACGATAAGCAAATTAAGGAATTTCAGCGGGTCATGGCATGGCTTATTCATCTTCTTTTTCTATTTCCTATCCGAAGTTTCTCTGTTTATTGGGTTGCAAAACTCATTATTATTCAGTACCAGTTCTTGACAAAACTGACATAAAGAAAGACACTCTACTAAACACTTCGATTATAAATTAGCAGTAAATCCCAAGGCATCAGGAGAAATTAAAAATAAAAACTTCAAAGTCTGAAGTCTAAATCAGGCTTACCCACACCCTATCATGGCACGACAAACACGCAAGGCACTCACTAGATTAAATGTAGCTACTTTTTTTTTAAATTATAAAACTATTTTAATTTTGTGTTGGATTTTTATAAAAAATCGGAATATTGTATGTAAAACTTTTTTTTTTGTTTCGTTGCGTTAATTCAGGAAATGCGTGGTATTCAATCTGCATTCAACGCGTTTATGGTCCACGATTCCACTTTCTGTGATGAAGTGTTCAACTCGTTGTACTCAAATCTTTCAAAACTATTCAAAGACCATCCAAATGTTGAATCCACCGAGTTTGCAGTAAAATACATAATAGACAGTATTGGTTCTAATTCAAATGAAGAAAATGTAGAAATATTGATGAAAATACTGGAAAAATTAGTTGAAACTAATGTCATCAATGCGAGGTAAGTTGCTTTATCTGATCTTATAGTATAAGTTTTAAACAATAAAATGTACTTACAAAATGGCCATACATACTAAATAATAATCTATTTCTATTAAAACTTAAGAGTTGCGTGTGAAAGCCTTCTTGCAAGCGAGAAGCTTGTGTACAAAAATGCAAAGTTTTGGATAAGCAGCTTCGTTTTGATGCGAAAAATCCTTGTTCGAGTTGACTACAAGGGAGTGCGAGAGATTATGAAGGTGAGATTGGTATTAGATGTGGTAATTATTCTAGGTATGAATGGACTTACCTAATATGTGAAATTTTAAATTATTTTGGTCTTGTTTTAATGGGTTTTAGACATGTTTGGACAAACTAGGAACATTTCCGGAACAAGTAGAACCGTCATGTCTACCGCAGTTGAATTCCGCAATAAGACTACTGCGGATGATTTTTGATAGAAATGCATGTCTTTTACCTGCTTACTTTATTGTAAATGAAATCTTGAAAAACTTTCCTGAAAATCGTAACTATCCTCATTGGAGCGTTAGTCTTCTAATGGCCGACTTAGTTGATAGTTTTAAACCAACTGCTCAAATGGTTACGGTAATTGGGAGATCTCGGATGTTACCTGTCGTTGAGCATTCTGGTCATGCCGGATATTTAATTCAGTCGTGGAAGCTTGATCCAATAACTTTAAGAATCCTCTTGAAAGGAAATCTTCCGTATGATAAAGAGTGTCTAAAACCTCAAGATAAACTTTTAAGATATATTTTGGAACAACCGTACTCCCGAGATATGGCATGTGCCATATTAGGTCTTCAAAAACAGGTGAGTTTTAAGCTATTCCAAAAACTGAAATGAATTAAAGGAAAAAATGGTTGCGTTATTCTTTTCAATCGACAAACCATATTTCGTACATGGTTACATTTGTTTAAATTAAATTTGTTTAGCATAAGATGCGATGCACGGCATTAGAGGACAGACTTGTTGAGTTAATTATCTCTGCAATGGAAAGAACTGAAGGCGAGATGAAGCTGGCTGGCGATAATCAATCTGGATTTGATGAAATACTACCATCCACCTTATCTTTATGGCAGCATTTATCAACGCAGTTGATATTCTTCGTTTTGTTTCAGTTTGCAAGTTTTCCTCACATGGTCTGTTGTCTTCATGATAAGGTTTTGAGCGTTTTCTGTTTTAAAAAGCAAGCTAAAAATGTTAATACAGTCTTTGTGTGTTTTACAATGATTGTTTTGATGTGACAGATATCAAACGTGAAATTATTCAAAGGTAGAGATTTCCTTATGTGGATTTTGTTGCAGTTCATATCGGGGAGTATTCAAAAAAATCCGGTAAGCTTACATAAGATAATAATTGTAACTTCCATTTTAACTTGTTAATTTATGATTACAATCCATATTAGCTGTGTGACTTCTTACCTGTCTTAAAACTTTACGACGTCTTGTATCCGGAAAAGGATCCTCTACCAGTACCTGACATGACTAAACCAATTGCTACAGCTCAACTTTCTGCGACTTGTATCTGGATTCATATTTTAAAGAAAGCACAAGGGGAAAATTTGATACTGCCTAGACCTTTACCGTCTACATTGAAAAATCAGTATGATTATTTACAAAACTTGGTGCATCCATCAAGTACGCAACCCGCTTTGCAGATGAACGACTACAGAATCGCATTACTTTGTAATGCATATTCCACTAATCAAGAGCATTTTTCAAGGTTATTTGTCAAACAGCATAATTTTCTCACATTTGGAGTCTACTGATTATATCTAATAATATGTATTTTGATGAAATACAGACCAATGGCAGCATTAGTCGAAGCCATTCATGGAAGTAATGGGATCTCAGCGTCTAACCAGAACCCTACAACTCCCTTATCTGTCCAGTGTCTGGATTCACTTACAGTTCATACAAAAATGAGCCTGATTCACAATATTGTAACTCATATTATGAAAGTGGCTGGGGCAAAATCTAATCAAAATCTAGCTCCGGCTTTAATCGAAACGTACGCCCGATTATTAGTCTATATGGAAATAGAGTCTTTAGGAATTAAAGGATTCATTTGTAAGTTCTGCTGCCAATGTATCAATTTATGATCAATGTATCATCTATTTAATCATTTTTCGATTAATGTAAAATTGTTCTTAACAATGCTATTAAAGCCCAACTGCTTCCTGCCGTTTACAAGTCACAGGCATGGGGAATACTGCATACACTTTTGGAAATGTTCTGCTATAGACTTCACCACATTCAGCCCCATTACCGGGTTCAACTTTTGTCTCATCTGCACTCATTATTAGTCAATACTCATACCACGTCTGCTCAACTTCACTTATGGTAAGTTTTGAAAACAAAAATTGAAATTAATTGAAATATCAATTACATTTTAAGTTTCTAAATATAGTGTTGAGATGACATCTCTAAGGCTGATCTCTGGCTTCAACAGTATTGACGTTCAAACACAGCTTTCTCGAATAATAAATGAATCCAAGACATTTGTATCAAGTGATTCTGAAGAATTAAATCGAGCCCTTGTACTTACCATCGCTAGGGCTGTTCATGTTACGGGTATAAAACTTGTTCAATTTATGATGTTTAAATGCTCCCTAAAGCGCTTCCTTTTAATGATACCTAATTTGTTTTGGGGGTTCAGGAGCTGACTGTGTTGCAAATGGAAGTTGGTTCAGAGATATCCTGAGCTCAATAATGGCCAGCACTCCACACAACTGGTCACCTCATACGTTGGCATGCTTCCCTCCAGCATTGACAGAATTCTTTCAACAGAATCAGATTCCAAAAGAAAATAAGCAACAGTTAAAGGTTTGTGATAACTATCATTATTGGGTACCAATTACTTTTTCCAATTAAAAATGAATTTGTCTGTTTGTTTTTTCTAAAAAGAATATGGTAGAAGAAGAATATAGAAACTGGAATGCAATGGTGTCCAATGAACAAGAGTTGATAGAACATTTTTCTTTACAAGGAACCCCGCCTTTGTTTTTGTGCATAATTTGGAAAATGTTAATTGAGCACGATAGAATTAATCCTATTGCACTCAAAGTAGTCGAAAGGATTGGACCGAAAGGTTTGTCTAGCCATCTTCGGAAGTTCTGTGATTACATTGTCTGCGAGTTTGCAAATGCGGGTAAGGTTTTGCTAATTGTACACAATTTAAGTTAAAAAAACAATCCCTTATTGGACTTACTTTGTAAAAGGAGCAGGAAACTTTGTAAGCAAGTTAGCTGATGCCATTGTTGAGATGATTTGGAAGTACAGTCTGGTTCCTTTTGATCGGTTCATTCTATGCATGGTAAATAAGGTCCAAAGTCTATTGTAAATAAATAGATTTGAACTTTTTTAAATGGAAACTTCCTTGCATTTAAAATAGGCATTACGGACTAATGAAGGAAACGAAGCCCAAGTATCCTTCTTTATCATTCATCTACTTTTACTAAAGCCACCCGATTTCCGAAACAGAATTACAGAATTTGTTAAAGAAAATTCTCCAGAGCACTGGAAGCAATCGAATTGGTAAAGCCATAACAGTTATTTAAAACGCATTTTAAACCTAGATAATCTGTTTCAAATTATATTATTTTTTTCTAGGCACGAAAAACACAAAAACTTTAATAATAAATTTCCTGAAGTGTATTTGTTTGAAGACAAACAGCAAAATCAACTCCCGGTGTACTTTGGAAACGTTTGCTTACGATTTTTGCCGGTAATGACAAGCCATATTTTGAAGTATATCTAATTATTAACAATTATATTGAAAACTTAGGGCTAGAAATTAAGAGATTCTTTTTGATGTTTCAAATTGAATAGGTATTCGACATTATTATCCATCGTTTTCTAGAAATAAATTCTATGAAAAGCCTAGAGCTTTGCCTTGAGCATATGGGAAGTCTATACAAGTTCCATGGTAAGATGCAAAAAAATGTTGATGATTTATTAAAACTATTCAACATTTCGAAAATAATTTAACTGTCTAATGTTATTCATTTACAGATCGACCAATAACGTATTTGTACAATACATTGCATTACTATGAAACGAAATTGAGGGATAAACCTCTCATAAAAAGAAAGCTCGTAGGTTCTATTTTGGGATCTCTAAAAGACATTAAACCCCCAAATTGGGCATTGTCCGAACAATACAGCAACTATTTAGCTTCCAGCGCAGATGATGTTAGCTGGGTACCTGATACAGAGTATTATGCATTTCTCGTGTCCCGTTTTGTAGATGGTAATAACTAATTTTTCTCAAAATAATGTTAGAAATCAAAACAGGGCAATTAATCTATCTACATTGTGTGTATCTTTAGTTATTGAAGGCAAAAGAAGACTGTTTTCGGGAGTTGATTGGAGGTATATCTTTTTTAAACATAAATTAAGTTAGATTTATTATTGTTTTACGTGCTGAGCAATTAATCTAACATGCAAGCTAACACTTTATTTCTAAATCTACCTTTTTAGATACAACGAATTTCCCAATCCTGCAGCGCACGTCATACACTGTACGTGTGTGGAAATAATGGCACTTCCAGTTGTTCCTTCCGTAGCTGCAAGTGGGATTTTGGAAGTAGTAATGCATGGAAGAGCTATGATGGATCCCAAAGAGTCTACAATCGAAGATATGGAAGCTTGGTTCAATGCAGCTGGTCTTATCTTAGTATCTCTGCCTGAACCTCACTGGCAAATACTTCATGAGCGACTTGTTTCGACTGTGGAAAATCTGACCACTTGGACTCATAAATATTCGCCTCTGCTTTTGTTTAACTTTAAAGCAGTTTATAATGGGTTCTTGTACAATGAGTACGCCAATTTACTTGCTATAACCCACGCTGTGTGGCATCATATAGGAGGTGGACACACTCATCACATTCAGACGTGAGATCCCTCATTTCATTTGTAATTGTAACCTTAGCGTTAGCTTGTTGGCTATGTATTAACATGTAATATATTTTGTTTTTTCAGATTGGTGACTGAAAAATTTTATAAAGTTGTTACAAATGAAGTCCAACTTCTTTTTATCTGTCACCTTGTTGCCCCATTCCTTCAAAGATTCAATTTGGAGAAACCACCAATGGTATGCAGGTTGACTATTGCTCTATATGAGTTGCTAGAGAAAGTTGACAAAGCCACTCCAGCTGACACTCCTTTCATTTATATGAACGTTTTTTGCGACCTTCTATATCATATCAAGTACATGTTTACCGGGGATATAGTTAAGTCTGAGATCGAAGCAAAAATACGATGTCTTCGCCATCCACTACAACTTCGACTTCGATTTATCACGCATTTAAATATTGAAGATATCGCAACCAACCCACCTTCTACGGTACAAGGGAGTACTAATTTGATGCAAACATTCATCCAAGGTCCCAACCCTCTACAACAGACACAGGGTCCTCAAGGCATGCTTGGAGTTTAAATTATGTTCAAATATTGATAGATATTTAGTATCTAAACAGAGTACATGTTGATCTTCCATCAATTATTTTTATCAGTTCGGTACACCTATATCGCATTTAAGCGTTGTTTTCTTTTTTGACAAATATTATATGGAGTTTTTTTTTGGTATTTATTGATATCATTTGTTATTTAGTACTTTGAAAGTAGTAAGCGACTCGCAATTTTGCTTTTTCATTCATACATCGATAGTTTAAAAATTTAATTAGTCTGAAACTATACTTTCTGTATTTACAAAAAATTTAGCCAGAGATAGATTATCAAGATAATATATTATATTACATTAATGTACGATACCCTTTAAAGCTATAGATGAAAAATAAACTGACTTGTAAATGATAATTTGAATTTGAAACATCTATCAAAAAATGAACTCGTGGGGCACATTAATTTATTGCATTTGGGCATTCCTTCAGAAAGGATTTTACATCAAGGCGATGGAGGAATTTAACTTGACAATTGTCCATATTAACAGTTTTGAAGGTAGATTCCTTCCAATAAATAACGAAGGAAAATTATGTTATAATATAGAAAATAAAGAAGTAACTTGCTTCGGTGGATATGCTAGACTGAAACAAAAGGTAAATCTAATAAGTGTCTAATTTAAAGGGCATTGCATATTGCATTTAAATGTTTGTAATTATTTAAAAGGAAGAACAAATTTCTTAACTGGACTAACAATTTACTATAAGTATCAAATGTTTTAATAGGTTAAAGAAATCCTTGAAGAGAATCCGGATGCTTTACTGTTAAATGCGGGCGACTTTATTCAAGGGACTTTTATGTCATCAGCTCACGGTTGGAAAATTAGTTCACATTTTCTAAACCAACTTCCTCATACTGCTTTTGTATGAATTTATAAGAATTCTTATTTTTAATGCATGCAAAAACATAATGTTACCATATTATGACATGACATGACTCAGTTATTATTTGAACGGTCTGAACGTATTTAATAAGGTTGAATGCATTTTTTTGTTACGATTAAATTCAAACCAGATGCTTGGGTTTCAAGAACTTGACCTTGGAATATCCGAGGATTTGAAACACTTTCTTGACAGCTTGAATATGCCTGTTGTATGTGCTAACATAAAAGCTAATCCTTCAATTGGAAACAAAATTCTAAAATCGATTGTTATAAATGCTAATGGAAAGAAAGTCGGTATAACTGGCTATGTTTCTGCTTCTGCTGGGGTACTATCGTGTACTAATAATGAGATTTAAATTAGTAATGGCTAATTACTGTCTTTGTATAGTAAATTAATAAGGATTTTTATATTATATAGTTAGTTCTTTCTTTATACGAAGTGGAATTCTTAGGAGAAGTAGCTTCCATTCAGAAAGAAGCAAGTCGTCTTAGGATTCAAGAAAAAGTTACTGCAGTTATTGTCCTGAGTGGTGGAGAGTATAAAATGGACATGAGAATGGCAGAGTTGTCCGAAGTAGACGTAGTAGTTGGGGGTCGATCACGCATATTTTTATACACAGGTCAAGTCCACTAGCAAGGTCCTAAAATAATTATTCCATTTCAGTAAAAAATCTTAAAAACAATTGTTGAAAAACTGCAGGTGATCAACTTCCTTCGACTGAAACTCCTAGAGGAGAGTACCCAAAAGTTGTTTCAAGATCAGATGGTACATTTGGATTGGTTGTACAGGTATATGTTAATACCTTATTTTTAGTGACCTTAATGTATTTTTACTAATTAAAATATCCTAAGACATTTCTGAAGGCCTATAGATTCGGAAAGTACTTAGGATACTTGCAAATGAAGTTTGCAAACGGACGTCTTCAAACGTGGAGCGGAAACCCTATCCTTCTTGATGAGAGTATTTCATTAGGTATATAGAAAATCAAATTGTGCAATATATAATTGCATTGAAAACATTGCAATAATATTAATAGTATTAGAGAAAGTTAAAGCTTCAATGTACCCATCACAATATCGGTTTCATCAAATTGATTTAAAATTACTCAAATTGAAGATTCGTCGGCCGTAAAAGATTTAGAAGTATGGACTGGCGATTTGCAACCACTTCGTTCCGCTGTAGTTGGTCACACCCATGTGTATTTAGATGGAAGTAAAGAAACTTGTTGCAGAACAGAGTGCAATTTTGGAAATCTACTTGCAGATTCAATGATCTACATGGTCACTTATAAATTCATAAAGTTTTTTTCCTTAATAATTCGATGATACCATGTTAAAAATGTTGTGTCACTCTTCGCTTTTCAGAGCTTAAATTTTGCGACGGACTTTCAATGGAATTATGTATCAATTGGAATTTATGACTGCGGTTAGCCATTTTTATTGTTTGTTTTTTACATGAAACGATTAAAAATATGTTTATAAAATGAGTCTTTTCCAGGAGGGATTATGGATTCGATAGACGAAAAGAAAAATAATGGTAATATCTTATTTGCAACAACCTTATTGCAAACAAGATTACGATTTCGGAATGATTTAATGATATCATTAATAGTGTATTAGTAATGTAAATACAACTTTCATTTTGAAAATTTTGAAACTAAAAAGGTTCTATTAAGCTGGAAGATCTATATCAAGCCATACCATTTCGAAACTCAGTGGACTTCATTGAGATCAAAGGGGAACACATTCGGGAAGTATTTGAACATTCTGTAGAGTATATTCATGAAACGGTACTTTCGACAAATTCTGCAAGATTTCTTCAAGTTTCTGGTACTTGGCAATCGCAATATTTAATTCTTACGACAAATAGTTTCAATCGGTTCATTAGAATTTTAGTTCAATGTAAGTATATTTAGGACTACGAGTGACTTACGATATGTGTCAGCCCCCTGGAAGCCGAGTTGTAGAAATCTTTGTAGCATGCAACGAATGTCGCTTTCCTCAGTATGACCAGTTGAATGATGAATTCTACTATCGTATTGCACTTCCAGGGTTTCTCGCAACTGGTGGAAATGGATATTCTATACTCTTACAGAAGAGTTTGAGTCATCAAAGAACAGGTTATTCATAACTTATAAAATACTGAAAACATACTTATCGCATATTTTATGGTAATTGTTATTTTGATAACAATTAGGTAGTTATAAAGTGTTCATGTGGGTTTCTGTGCTCATTACACAAGAACAAGAAATATTTTATAAACCATTTTATTTCAATTTTTGCTTATTGTCAATATTTAGGTCTCATAGACGTTAATGTCCTGGAAGAGTATTTACAAAAGAGGGGCCCTGTTACCACACCCCTTGAAGAAAGAATCAAAATTTTTGGAAATTCTTCATGTTATGTTAAAAACATAGCTGTACATTTTCTGCCACTTGTGTCGCTTAAAGTACTTTCTATATCTTACACATTTCTATTCTAGCTTATATCGAAATTCGAAGCATAATTTAACCGAATTATACAGTTATTATTTATATAGTAATCCAATAAATTAAGTTATTTTAGGGTATGATCGGTTGATGTCGGATATATCAACTTAGTGATTAATGAATGACTAAAAGGAAATCAGAAAAAATGCTGCAATATGGTGATTGTATCAGGTTAAAGATTAGTTTATCCAGCATTAAGTGCCAGAACCGGGTACGCACGGCCAATCAGTGAATTAACAATTACTATAAGCACAGAGCAAAATTGACTTTATCCTTTTCAAATTTATTACCGTTTATTATATTCACCAAATTCACCAGTTACAAATATGATTTCAAATTACACAATAAAAGATTAGACTATTGCAATAACATTTTTTTGTTTAAGATTGAATAGAGCCTAGAGGTGAGACGCACAAATATCATATTTGAAGTATTACTGCTAGCATTTACCCTTCATATAAACACAAACATTTTCCTTTGCTGACGGCAAATGAGCTTTACCAATGCCACATTTGAGTGTATCCGACACATTCAATTTCGATTCACCAGCACGCAATTCGAACATATTAAAATAAGTTAGAAAAACTAACCCATAAAACAACATATGCAGGACCCAGCTTGCAATCACAAGAACAAATCTAATAAGATCACAAGGAGATTTTTCATCTCGAACTTCCACAGCGTCTATGATAGGGAATAGCTTACGTAGTGGGAGTCCAAGTCGAAAGTCTTCAGTTTTTTGTAGAAATGTTGCTCCAACGAAAAAGGCAACACTTATGATTTCAATAGCTATTATTTCAAGAAGAATATCCACGCAGAATGAATTGAGACCAGCAAAAACGAACACAGATATGACTGAAATATATAGTTTAACAATGTTAATTAGTCAAAAGAATCTCGTTCGCTCTCCTAAAATATTCTTAACGCAGCTTGAAAACAACTTGAGATACCAATATTCGCAAATAAAGCTACCAATACCAATCGACACTATAATAGTATTTTATTAAATTACCTAGCCTAATTCTAAAATAGCTCATTTTTCTAACTTTTCTTTCAATAAAACAGGTATTATTGAAACAATTTGCCACTCACTTGCAAATACCTTTCCAAGGTATCCTGTAACCCAATGTGATGTGACCCACAGTACTCTTCTATATGTTGTTAACGGTCGAAACCAGCCAGTAAAGAAGGACACATGGAAAAGTAGTACCGACAAAGATCCGATGGATTTATGCAATGTGACTCGTACTTTACGTTTTGTGCAATCGTCTTGGAACTGCGGATTCTTATAGATTGAGCAATTAAGAGATTCTCTTTTGAACTGGATTACTTCAGTCAAACCAATCCAAAGAACTGCCAGAGCCACAAACGAGATAAGTATATGACCCTGTGTTTGAAAAAGGTCGAAAGTAAAGCCTTAATTACCAACTACTTTTTTGTGATAGATTAACCGTAAATTTTAGACTCCTACTCACCCACAGCCAACGGCCTATACCCAAGAATCCTTTAGTAGCATTTTCATCAAGCCCTCCACTTTCTTTGTAAAACCTTGCCCAAAAAGATCCAGTTGCCATTAACACCATATATGCCAATATCATCAAATGACCATGTGTACCCCGAGATCCCTAATTTACAGATAGGCTACAGTAAAAATTTGAAGATATTGTTTTAACCCTAATGAGGGGACTATTTAATGCCCTCATTGAAACCCAAACCAAAAAACATACCCTAGTCGCCTGTACGAAGTTATTGATGACTTGTTCTACTTCATACGCAGAGGAGCCATCATCCCCAGCACCGTCTGGCTCTGGATCATCTGGATCAATGGTGGGTGGTGCCTTGGTCGTTCTTATTAAATACGGTATAGTGTCCTTTGGATGTGGGCAGTTTTGGATTATGCAGTTATCTAGAAAAGATTCCTTTCTGTACAGCTCGAGTAATTCATTAAATTTGCCTTCGTTATTAATTTTCCCAATCTTGTGGTCATCTTCATCACAAGCAAACGGACCTGGGGGGCTTTTTAAAAATCAAATCCCTAATCTTTAAACGTTTTTTGAAAATAATTTTTGAATACCTGGAAGCACTGTAAAATATAATGTATAGATGTTGTCGCCCATTTCAATTTTCCGGACGAGTTAAATTGTCCTAGGACCGTTTAAACGTCCTAAGACTGTCAGTAGGTCCGTGAATCTTACTGAACATGTCGATTTTCAGGCCAAAGCCCCATTTGGACCTAAATAACATTTTTCAGAGGTGACAGACAGATTTCTTTTAAAAACTGAAAAGAAAATGTTTCGTCAAAGTCCCTGACTTTTAACCTAATGCACAGGGTTTGACTACATATCGTATTTTTTAAGTTATTTCGATAATGAAACACAATTTAAAAGTTTAGACTATACAGCTCCAGATAGTTGGATTAGTCGGATAAACGTTCTTTAAGATAAAATAAAAATGAAATCTGTCGGTCAACTCTGAAAAAAGTCCAAATGCGGCTTTGGCCTGAAAATCGGCATGGCCTGTAAAATTCAAGGACGTATTTTAACAGTCTTAGGATGATTATACGGTCCTAGGATAAGTTAACTCGTTCGGAAAATTGAAATGGGCGACAGGCGACAAAATAGACATAGAACATTATTGACATACCATCCGGCATCAGTCAGATCCGTACGGCTCAAAATGCAATCATCATATTTCTTATTGTACAGTATTGAGAAAGTGCTTCGTTTTTGATTGACCGAGAATTGGTATTTCTTTTCTGTTTTTTCGTCAACAAGATTATCTTTGCACTCCATCGTATCTTTCCACTCTAGATAATAGGGCCAAGGTATTCCATCTGGGCTGTCAATATCTTGCTCGTATGCTTGAGTAAGCACTACTTCATATTTGAGGTTCTTGAAACTTTGTATTGCTATTATTCTATTGAAACCATATAATATAACTCATAGTTTTTAGTTTTTAACCAAATTAATTCCGTACGTTTTGAAAAAGATTCTACAAAGAACTTACAAAAACTGCATTCTTGGATTATTCGCACACTTCACATCTTCCCAATTGAAGTGGACACGGAATTTATTTTGTGTTCCTGTTTTTACTTTGTATGCGTAAACTGTTGGATGCTTCAAAATTCAACATTAAAAGTTAATGATGAGTCAAAGTAAGCTCAGCCGAAAGAAAGCGAAATATTAAATAGATGCTCCACCAATCTCTATCTCATTATCAAACGTACCCTTACTGATGCCCTTGGTCTGAACTTGCATGGAACTATAGGTTTAATTGTAACATCCATTTCTTTGATTGAAAAATCAGGATCAGTAGCAGGGTCTGTGATTTTACAGTTGAAATCATGTCTAAAATCCCCAAAAGGAAGTCCAACCTATAATGAATACAGATAAAAGTTGGTTTCAAAATTTCAGTGACGACGTGACGAGGGATCGATCGCTCGACGACAGTAGCCATGTTTTATTAACATACTGAAAAATATTATACTCACAGGTCCAGATATTGCTTGAATGAAAAGTCCTTCTAATCCAACTGTGTCGACAATAATATGAACCCATTGGTTTAAACGCCCGACTCCAACTCCACCATCTGGGGGTTGGGGAGGGGAATATATGCTCTTAAATGCTATCTGTAAAATTTAATGAACCACAAACAAAATAGAAATTCAAGTCTTTCTCAATGTGATGAAATATACAATTTAGGTACCTTACTAAAAAAATAATATTTAAAAAATGTATATAATCATACCCTGTTTACAAACTTCTCTTTAGATTTAGAGTTAGACGCTCCGTTTTTATCAGCAAAGATTGAAGAAGTATCCGCGAAATTAGCTTGCTTTTTGTTTATATCTTCAAACACTTCCTTGAAGCCTTTAAGATCTGGATCATCTTTATTCGTATCATCAGGAAGTAGTCCGTCAACACAGAGTGGAATAGCACGTGCAGTTGCACCATCCTTTGTTCGATCTTCGTATTCTTTGGTTAACTCTTCGAGAAGTTTGTCCCATTCCCTTTGTGATTCGTCTAATTTATCTGGAGATAAGTCAAATGGTGTTCCATCGCGTTTCTTTGGAGGCCATTCCTTTAAGAATTCATCGTAATCCATCGCATGTCCTTGTTGTTTATTTCCCTGTCCCACAAGTCCCACTCGCAGAGCGACAGGTTCATCATATTCGTAATCTATTGGGTCATTTTGTTGCTGTGACTCAACAAATGCATCGCACTTCCACACGATCAAGAAGATGCTACTGATTAATAATAAGCGGAAGTTATGGGACTTCATCATTCGGAGAATTCTAGACGTTTTCTTGTTTTTACCATAATCCGTTTACTGTAAAGTAAAACATGAAGTATAAAGGAGAACTAAATTATTTATTGAGAAATGGGTTTCATTTCTCATGCAATTTTAAAGTCATTTATAATAGGAAAAAGCGCTTGCAGTCGGATGATTTTCCAGTTTTGTTAAAGAGCTCAACTCAACTATTATAATTCGATTCGAACGTAAGCCAATTTTTCCAGGCACAACAATGTAGAATTTCTGCTGGGTGGTTGGACTTTGCTGGATTCCGTGATCATGCCCGAAGCCCGACCTCATGCCATCAGACGCTTTCTTTGTAGATTTTATTTATAACTGTGTGCTTTGCTAGTTACTGTGGAAGCAATTTACTACTAATAATTAATTATTTATAATCTGTTTCTGCAGCTTGTGATAAATCACACATTGCCCCACGTATCTCAAGCTGCCCCAGGACCCAGTTGTATGGCAAACTTTCTTTTTGCCCCCTACATTAACGGACAATAGACTGTTACGGATTTAATTACCTTAACAATTACTTAATTTACGGCAGAACTTTTAGCTTACACTATCGGTCGTATACTTTTATATTAAATATCATCATCATCTCAAGGAAAAAATTGTAGCATTATTTTATAATACGGATCCAGTCATTTAGATAAGTTCTGTTCATTTATTTAGCCTGCGGGTGGGTTGAGTAATAGTTGAGTTAATTTGAATTCTTGCCTTTCATGATTCCATGTTATTCCATTTTCCATACGGTTCCTCCAATTTCAAAAGTTCCAAAATTTTATAATTTCATTAATAATTTTTCTATTATGACTTATCTTTATCATTTTTTTATCAAAAATATTTTTGTTACGAGAGATCAGAATACATTAATCACTTCTTCTAAGCATTATTTTCGTAAAATATTCGTCTTGAAAATCGACTTTAAGCATTGTTTTGTTTTATTTATTTTTAATGATGATGAAATGAATTAAATTGCGTATAGAGTTGGATATAGTTATCTTTCGAAACAAAAATAGTAAATTTAAATAAATTAAGAACAAATGCTGCATTTTATTGAGTTCTAAACTTGTATTGAACTATTTACTTCCAGCTTGTGTATCTAAAATCTAAAAGGTAATGACAATGGGAAGGGAATCATTCATGGATGAAGGGTACAATAATATTGTGTCAGTATCTAGAACGATTAGGACGAAGTCGAGTCTCGCAAGCTTTTGCCTGCAATGAAATGAAAACTACAAATTAGTGCAAGGGAAAATTAAGTAACAGTACTCATTTGCAATAAATTTCCAGTTTTCAATACAAAGTAATTCGATACTTTAATTTCAATTTTAATTATTTATATCATTCACAATACACAACATTCTCATTTCCCACAAAACACAAATCATTTATAAGCTAACTAACTAAAGGTATATTTCTATTTGCAATGAATAATGTAAGTCACGATCACACACTTGATTATTAACTTACATTAAAATATTCATAAAGAAAACTTAAGTATTACATCATATATTTTATTATGTATTATTGAGTCTGTTCGAAGTTTGAGTACACAAACACAAAACTATATAAAGAGAAGGTAGATTTACAATAATGATTATTATCGAACGATGTATGATGAAGTTAATATTCAATAATATAACACAATATGATTTGGATCTCCTGGTTTATTTGGTTTTGTAAGATTTAATAAGAATGAATAATATGGTGGATTATTACGAGGCTGGAAAAACTATTTATATCGAAAAATAGGAGAAACAATGTTCCAAATCTTATTATAACTTTATGCTACTTTATACTAGAATTTGCTTTGTTTAGAACAACAGTGTGCTCATTCCACCCATCTCACTCTGTTCTTTGACGAAGATTTCAAAGTACTGGTAGATAATGGTTACAGCTAACAGGATACCTGTACCGGATCCAATAGCACCCAAGAAATCAGCCAGGACGGAGAGAGCTCCAATACACAACCCACCAAAAGCCGCTGCAGTTGGAATGTACCTGAAAAACATTATTATTTTAAATATTTAAATTAATTATTTTATTGTCTTAATTAATTAAATTAAACGAGTTATATTCATATTTTATGCAAAAATGTATGATAGTCTTAGTACTGCTTATCACATTGAGAGCGAAAGCAGGTGGAAATATCATCTATTAATATAACTCCTACAGACACAAGGCCTGTAAACTCTTGCAATAAAGTACCGCAACAATTTCGTTAAGGAGTAATAGGACGAGGTAGGAATCGAACTCATGACTTCCATGTATAGAACTACTCTAATCCACTTAGCCCACACTAAGCTCTGCATTCTTACGATGGTGTTTAAAATTACTCTGTAAGTGAGAGTGTGTGAATGGTGCTTTTCAACTTTTTGATGCATGTGATGTGTGTGGCTAGGTTGGACAATTGAAGATGACAAAAATTCGATTCCTATTATTTTCCTGCCTGCCTATGAATGAGTTAGTTATGATTCATAACTTTATGAATGATGAAATGACACTCTTGAAGTGCTATATTTTTTAATTGTTTTTATCTCCTCGCACTGCTTAAAATATGATCTTTAATCATTTCTGATATGATATTCACTTATTTACGTACCAGAATTGACAGAGCCAAGAAACTAATTTTTTAACTTAATAAAATGTTCTTACCTGTTGAGCTCATGAATCATTGATTTATCACGATGTCCTCTCATGATCATTTGTTGTTCCTTAAGCTGTTTTGCGACATCCTTGGCAGATGACCCTGAGACATCAATCCAGGTTTTGGAAAAGAAGGCACAAGAGCCAAGCATGAAGAAAATGTAGAGAACAGCATGAATAGGATCTTCAACTATGTGACCAAGGGTTTCTGGTGGACTGAAGTAATAACACAATCCTCCAATAGGATATGACCTTGCTGGACCACCACCTCCGATATCAGCCCAAACTCCAAGAAGGTTAACAAAGAAGTTTCCCTACAAACGAAAATTATTTAAAAATTGATTTCCATCCGACAAAAGATTTGAAGTTTTGTAAGGATCTTTTGCTTGTTAACTTACATGGAATTTAACAGCCAACATTTGTGAAATGACATACAAGTTGGAAACCAATGCTGACTGCAAAATAATTGGGATATTTGAAGTGTAAAACAGCTTGATTGGGTAGCTGCTGTATTGACCACGATATCTGGCTGACTTGATTGGCAGATCAACACGGAATCCCTAATAATTATATAAATGGTTTAGTTTAAGTATATTACGTCTTGATTTTGAACAATTGCTTTCGATAAATATTAAGTTGTGGAAAAAACTATTTCTTACTTGGAAGTATATAACAACAGCAAAGATAAGAACAGTGGCCAAAAGATTCATGAGATTTGGAAGATTCTGTCTGTAGAAAGCTTCACGAAGACCTCGAACTTTGTCTTGTCGGGTAGCCAAAAGATGGAAAAGGGCAATAACAGCTCCTTCAAATTCAGTTCCACGACCAGTATTAACGGTAGCAGGGCTGAAAGCTTTCCAGACAATAGTTTCACAAACGTTCGTGGCAATGAAGAGGGAGATACCAGAACCTGAATAAGATATAAGTGTTATGAAAAAATAAATCACTGCATCCACGTCCACGAGTTAAAATCTTTTTACTCAATATTTTTTGTATTAGCTTACCAAGACCATAACCCTTTTGAAGGAGTTCGTCCAAAAGCAAGACTATTAATCCAGCAACAAACAATTGGATGATGATAAGTAAGCAAACACCTGCGCCGATATCAGCAGGGTCTCCGTACAAACCAGTCAATACGTAAACGATAGCTTGGCCGACAGTGATGACCATACCAAAAACTAAAAGTCAAACAAAATTACAATTTTATTGTTATCTTTGCTAGAGAATTGTTGCTTTCTTTCTGTACGAATTTAAATATTTATGTAAACACATACGTTTCTGAGCTCCATTAAACAAAGCTCGATCCTTCGGTGTGTCACCAACTTCAATAATTTTTGCTCCGGCTAGCAACTGCATAATCAGTCCAGATGTAACGATGGGGGAAATACCGAGTTCCATAAGGGTTCCTCTGTTAGACGCAAGAATAACACGAATCCAGTAAAATGGATCCGCTGAATCGGAACTCATTATACCAAACAATGGAATCTGTAATTATAAATTAGTCTTTGAGATTATTTATATCTTTAAGATAGACACTGGTTATTTAAGTCATATAGGCTATGGCCATGATAACAATAATAATGTTATAATATAACAAATTTTGCACAAGCTGTGTTCTTACCTGACAACAAACTAAGAAAATAAACAAGGTGATGGCAGTCCATAGTACTTTCTCCCTAAATTGGATCTATAATCAAACCAAAATAACTGTTGACGTCATAAAATAAAAAACAAAAACTAACGAAATTTCTTAATTATAAATAAATTTTTTTAAATGTTTAAATAAAAACATCGTCATCATCATTACCTTCCTTTCAGGTTTAGCAATTTCAGGGAGTATACTGCAGAAAGGTTTGATTACTTCCAAAAATTTAACTGCAAGAAACAAATAAAAAACGTTTATATATATTGACTTTCAAAGCATATATCTGTAAAAAAAAGTGCCTACTATTGTTACAACTAAATCCTTCTCATTAATAGCCTTTCCCCACCCCCTCAATCACAAAATATATATTATTTTAAAATTCATTGCACATTAACTAAACGCAGTTAGAATAATCTCATTCAATAGACATACTACGCAATAAGTTCCATTCTTCCGAAACTTCCAATTGCTTATAAAAATGTTAAAGAAAGACAAACAATCTTTCCAAGACCCACAACATCCATCTATAAGTAACAGTTCTAATAACTCTAATTAAAACATCTTTCCCAAAATAATTTCATCTTTATACGTAACCAACCCCAAAATTTTTCAATATTTGACCTCAAAATCGTAATTCTCACATCAGCATATGGTTTACCGGCGACGTGGGTAACCCATATGTATATTGTGATAACATGCAATTCAACATGGAAGATCAATTTCTCAAGGCTATCAACACACACACCAGCTATTCCTTCAATTCCACCCCAAATAAATAACTTAATTAATAATTATTTAAAAAAAACACTTACTGCCCATATTGAAGCCGTGGATGTCCCTTTCACCAGGGCTGTTTCACAATCTTCTTTTTAATCCTGTTTCCCAGAGCCAAAAGGACGAAGTCTGTTCCTTCGCCTACTTTCTAATTCTCTGCTCTATTTCTGCCACACCAGTTAGTTAAAATCTCTAACTGTGTGAACTAAACAAATACAAATAATTTTAAAATACAAAAATAAATATATTTCTACTCTTCTCCCTATTTAATGCTGTTTTAATGAATCTAACGAAAAATAAGAAGGAGTTCTATTTCTCTTCAAGAAGTCTGTATAAACTCAAAAATGGACTACTAAAGATTTTAAAGTAACGGGACACACGAGGTACCGTCCACACTAACCAAGCAGCAGTTAACAAGTAAATCTCATGAGAGGAGAGAGTAGTCAGTCGTGGTGGTGAAAATAGATTTATAAAAATGTATAAGAAGTGGATGTGGGATTGGGAAATGAAAAAGTGCCACGACACAACAACTCACACTATACTACTGTTTAAATATTAAGATGATATAAAATTAAATGGGTTGGATTTTATTTAACTAATCAGGATACAACAAAACAATATGCACCTTACCTTTTAGTGATTTAAAATAGGCCAATTTGTAATTTCAATAGAAGAAGGGAAGAGCGTAGTAGTAGTAGTGGTGGAATTGTGATGATGATATGGCTAGCCAGCCGGTATAAAACGAGAGAGTTGGATGTAAGATGTGGATGTTGTGGCAGTGGGGGTATGGTATAGTTTTTTAGGCGTATTATATTATGTGGATGAGTTTACTTTCTGTATAAATTGTAATGCTGTGGGAATGTTGACACTCAAGCAGAAAGGGTTTTGACAAGACAGTGGAGTTGGCTTTTGAGAATCAACACGTCATCCAAGTTCACTTCCAACACGGCTAAAATCCCATACCACCGCCAAGGCTTGAACCATCATCTGTCAAAGGTAGCATGATGATAAAAGGAAAGAGTTAAGAGATGAGCATAAGAAGATGCATTTTGGGTATGAAAAGGTATTCAGAGTTAGTTAGCATTTTTTTGAGTAATTGTTCAAGAAATTTGCACAAACGAGTTATTCCACTTTCCTGGTTTACGATTACAGTCAATGGAATGGTTTACGATTGATGGGTTGGAGGATGATGATGTGTTTCATGTTTGATCTTAAGATATTGTATGTATTACCGAACTGGAAACTGAAGGATATCGTCGTGGCGAAATTTTTCTTTGGCGAATTTGAATAGTTATATTACATATTATTATAAAATGTTGTATGAATAATAATATGTCAATAAGAGAGGTATCATGGTATGAATGACATAGCATCTGGTGGTATGAGTTTGACAAAGGAAAGTGACTTTGGCTAGTATCTTGCTATTCCAAGTCCAAGTTTTTGTTATTTTTTAGTTTATCACAACTAAAATAGTAACCTTTATTTTTTATAGGACAGTAGATCGAGTTTAGTTTTAGATGAGAACGGGAAAGAAATCTTGAAAGATAAGAAACCTTTGTTGCTTGAATACATGTCGAGACTGTATTAATTTATAAAGCATGTCTCCGGTTTTAAGCTTCGGAATAGTCGGAATAAAACAGCTTTTTATTTAAAAAAAACTAATTGTAAGTATATTATGCTGTTTGACTTTAGTTAATATGGGTATCATCATGAGTAAATCCACATTTTATTTTTAAATGAGATTTTTTTTTTAAATTGAAAATTAATTATAAAAGAAAATAATTTTCTTTATACTGTCATTATTTATGGAAATAGTATTTGACATTAAATATTATATATTATTTATTAAAGATATAGACTTTTTGTTTTCAGAACTTTCCATTCTCTCACGTTTTAAATATTTTTCAGACATGCTTTCACATTTCGAAATCTTTATTCCGAGCTTTCACCTCAAATCATGAGTCCCCGTCATAGTTTTTTTTTGTTTATGAATCTTATTAAGTGCCCTAACAATAAAATGATCAAATAAAACCTTTATGCATCCCATCTTCCCATCCCATAATAATCGTATACAGTTAACACTATTTAACAAGTTGACTACAGACTTGTTATAATTTATAATACTCTCGCTGGACACTTCAATTCAAATAATCTTTGGAATGATTGCATAAAAATTTAAATCGCCAGCAACTTTTAACGTAATTCATTCATTCCGTGTAACTCCCATCGTAATTCCACATTTACAGATTCGTGTACCACGTTGTTCTGTTGTAAATACAGAATTACAGGAGATCAGGAATCAGGATTACTACTTTTCTGTAATATATTGAATTGTAAGCATCTCCTCAGTTTACTATTATGTGATTATGTCTGATGCGTTCAGAATTTCTGAAAATTCTGAATCCATGCCAAAACACAGGAATTGTTGTTTCCCTTCATGGTTATTTGTTTATTTACATCACAACTATTAAATAATCTTGCAAACATTGCTAATAACCAAGCACATTTTAAAATGTAATTATATGAAAACAGCACATTTTTTGTTAATTTTTTATGTGTGGCTGCGATAGGTATCCAAAATACCCAAATATACACCAATTTACGTGGTTGTTTATTGAGATTGAGACTTTACTATTTAATGGTAACGGGTATAAGGTAACGTACGTACAATTCAAAGTCAATGCTTAAACAATTTTACGAATTAAATACATAATGTATAAACTAATCTTAAAATTGCTCACTGTGACTTCGGTTCAATAATATTATTTGTTTTTCTCCAGCAGAAACTTGAATGACTAAAATAGGGAAATTGACTAATTGGCTACCGATTAATCTACTAAAATAATTTCAAAAATACGATAGTCTAAAAACTACTTAATATATTGTTTAATTAAGTAAAGTTGCGTTAGTTCAGTTTCGATGAGTAATGTGGAAGGAAACTAAACCTTTTTAGAAAATTTCCTTAGAAGTCAAATGGCTTTTTGCATGGTGTGAATAGTTTAACTATTTAACTCATCGCATCTTATTATAGAAATGCATACCCAATTTAGGAATTTAGGATACAATTAAATAGTGTTTCATAAAATCGATATAATTATTATGCCCTTCATTAACGTTTCAAATTCAACAAATAATAAATTACCAGTCATTAGTCATTAAAAACAGTTAAAAACTTATTCATTTATAAATAATATCATGCTGGCTAAATGCATAAAAAGGTAAGTTAAATATTATATTGCATTACACTATTGACTATAAAAGTGTGTACCTAAGTACTGTTGTTACTTTAAGTAACAAATGCCTGTTACATATGGCAGTTTGCAATGAACCTTAAACTAACTTTTCCGGAATGCGCTTAAAAGTTGGTGTCCAAAAGTTTTGGAAGTTTCTGCCAAGGAAGTGAAAGTCACCGGTTCTTTCTGTTTTGCTTTTAATTAATATTACAGTTTATAGCTCGTCCTTGTCATCTGAAGCATCGTCACTTTCATAATTCCGACGTCTAGGAGAGCAAAGACAGACATCTTTGTTAGATTCCTTTTGTGGTACTAATTCCATATCATCTCGAACTACTACTGTGTTTTGTAACCTCTTCGCCCACTCCTATATCATTAAAAACTGCCTTAGAACTCAAAATTTCAAAAAAAATAAAAAAAATTTTGCAATATTAGCTGTCCTACTGACCTTTAATACAGTTCCATGATAGCAAAAGACATTCAAAGGCATTAAATTTTCTCTAGCGTATTTCATCCCTCGTTCAGCGATATTTTTAGCTTCATCATCTCTATCCATGGCCCAGGCAATTTTTTTGACTAAATCTTTCAAATCAGCCTCAACAGGAATGTAATGTTTCCAAGGCTTGAGATCACGGTAAAAATGTTCAAAGTATGGCGACTGTGTTTTAAAAACTACGGAATCCCCTGCCAATAGAAAGGGAAAGCGATAGGCTGAGACTGTTCCGTCAATATTGAGCTGGTATTTGTACTGGAAATAAAGTTTAAAGAATTTGTTAATACGAGCAAATCAATGTGAAATATCTCACGAATAAATCAAGTTTAAAACTTACATCAAAAAATTTGAAAAAGGAAACATGAGATTCCTTAGGACCATAAATATGTTCCTTGTCTCTAAAGAAGAAGAAATTTGTCAAAGAGGCATTAATCAGCTCAGGATGTCTTCGTCCTATAGAAATCAAGTCCATTCGTTCTTGACGAGAATCTCTTCCACGCCAAAACAACTTGGGAATCTTTTGATCCCAAGGTTTTTCAATATTCGATTGAACTGTCATCATATCTAAGGACACTCTGTAGAAATGATACAATACAAACCTAGTCTATTTTACTTTCTTCCATTTGTGACAAAAATGTTTAATTTTTAATTTTAACTTTTAAAAACTTTTGTGTCATACCTTCCCATCGCTTCCAAGGAAGCTTCTGTTAGTTCATAAGTAGGTAAAAGTATATCAGCCGTTATATTAGATTTGCACCATGAAAATATTGGAATGGCTGGTTTTACACGTGTCACATCTACAAGAGGCCAATCTCCTAGATTCATGATGAATTCGACATCAGGAAGATACATTTTCCGTGTCAAAGATAAAAGGATTGAGTCTGGAAATATGTGGAATCCAACATGTTGTCCGTAACACTTTCTATGAATCTGTATTGTTGAAAAATTTCAAATTGTTTTAGTTGAAGAGAATAAGCAAAAGTTTATTTTTTATAGTTTCGAAAACTCACTTGATTATCTTTGACAACATAATGGCAAAAACTATGAGCCCCAGGGTTATAAAATTTCTCAACAGCTCTTTCCAATACATTATCAAAGTCAACAGATGAAAACGGTGCGAGATCACTTTCAATTTGAGGGTACTTAGATGGGCACTTGGCTTTCGTAAGCCATGTAGACAGCTCAAACCTTGGACAATAGCATTGATCAGGGTGTACAGGAACTACAAGGATCAATTTTGCTTCAACATTAGTTTTTAGATTTTAGTTTCTAGAAAAAATAAGTTTACCATGATAATTGTATGGGGATTTTCCAACATGCTGCTTATGAAATGTAACAATAATTCTCAACCCTTTGAGACACGATTGATATAATTTGTATCTAATTATGAAGCTGCCATCCTTTCTGTCCAATACTTGAGTCCATATTTGTCTATCCCCAGCGCAATCGATTCGGACTTTTAAGGCATCTCTAATAGACTCGGTTATATTTGCTCTAAAATGTTATAAATGAATAATATAATTTTAATTTTTGTATTAACAACAATGACACGTCGCATGATCTCATTCTCATGATTTTTGACAATGATCTTACTTTTCCCCTCCAGGACCTAACAATTGTACGTAAAAGTATCTTGCCGGAAGTACAAGAACATGAGGTTTCAATCCCGGTCCCCAAACAGTACTATTTTTTGGGTCAATTGCTTTCGCTTCTTCGTCCATTGGTTCTCCCATCCTCCGAGCTGAGTATTGAGGTTGGCATAATATTGCCGGAAGAAGGATAATTAATAGATGAAAGCGTGATAAATGCGTTGTCTTTGTTATGAACCCCATCATATCGATTGATGTTTTTTTTTTATCCTAATCTAATTAAAGAGACATAAGTGATTCAGTTTTTCTTAATTCATAATTGCGGTATGCGTGAATTATTTAATTGTTAACATCAAATTATATTTTAAAGTTACCTTTTTAAAAAAGGGTATATAAGGTTTTTCTTTCTTAAACGAAGCTGATTTCCAGAGTGCATCTGGGATAAATGAGTAAAACAGTTTTGGGGTCAGCTGTGATTTCAATGTTCAGCTGCATTATTTTCTAGTAGAGATTCCGATGGATATAGTATAAGGAGTTAATATTACTAGAACATTATCAGATCAATCAAATATTTTATAAAATCGTGTCTGAACCATTT
>JAQGAA010000307.1:0-25176 GCA_034696425.1 Isotoma viridis
TACATCCTTCCTGACCCCGAAGGCAATTCCCATTCCGTTCATTCTAATGAAATATTCATAATCTGAAAAAAACATTATTATCCTATTGCATGTTGTCCTTTCTAACTCTAGCAGATCTAATACTGCTCAGCCTTTATACCTATTATTCTTTCATTTCATCCGGCATCCCAAAAATTCCGATGCACTTAAGCATGCAATACAAAGACTACTACTCCAAATAACTTAAGAAGATAAACAGTGAAATAAAATACCATTAAAAGATCCTCTCTTTCCTCTTTACATGCGACGCAATGGATGATATTACACGTTGTATATATAAACATAGATATATATATTCAGTTAACACGAAATGTTTCAAACGTAACTGAATATTCTGAAAACATGCTAGAGAAACATGCAAACGCTACTTATATATAATAGAAAATATAGTCGAATATGGAATAGAGATGGATAAACTTTTTTTGAATTGGTAGTTTATCTTTGTCTTCTAGTAGTTGAGGGATTAAGAAAGTATCAAGAGAGTAATGTCGGGTGAATGTAACTCAAATGTCTCGAGATATCCGGCAGGGGACCGATTCCCAGGGTTCAGCTACCAGCCTAATGGCGTGAATAATGGCCAATACAATAGAATAAAGCAACCGAAACTACCTTTCCCTACATCCTTGCTTTCCCCAGCTCTTATTTCTTTTGATACATGTCTACTCTGCTTTATTTACGAGTTCACTTATTTTTCTAACTATATAGAGCATCCTTTTTCTCTCCCTCATTCATCTCCTTTTGTATGTGTGTTAGCTAGCGCGTGCTTCATTTACGGATTGATTCAGTTGAGATTTTGGTAATTGAAAAGTTAAGTTATTCAAATAGCATTGAAATTAATACAGTGGAAAGAAATTCGGTGTGAAATTCCTTAAAGAGTATTCATTATAAAAACACGTTTTTACATAAGCTTTAATTGTGGTATTTTTGGAAAATGACAAAAGTGATTTGCAGTTGTATTATACGCAATCTTTGTTATTTTTACTTTACAATGCCATATAGAAGACGTTATCTTCAAGAAATACTGAACAGTACTTTTTCAGAATTAATCTTTAAAACTAAGGAAGATCTGCAAGCTGTGACTTTTAATAAATAGACTGCCAGAAATAAAAAGGGGTTGCCTGGCAGATAGCCTGGTTATGAACTTAGAAAATTATTACTCAACTATTATCTTCCAGCTTTACAGCTTCCGGTGTTACTAAACCTTGAGTAACTTTTAATACTAAAATGTAAGTAGTAGAAAATTACCGAGGGGAACTTGCAAGATGAGTTATGATTATTTACGCAAATGGCTTTCATGGTTAATCATCCTAACACTGGGTTTTACTTTTCACTTTCTCCTTCTAGCTGTTTACAAAGGTGAAATCTTATATATAGTCAACCCAACCATGTGGCAGGTTACTTGTCTCTAAGCTTCATTTAATGGAGGTAACGAAGGAAAGGGGAAAGTAACTTGGGCATTAGCTTAGCTGATTAGTGACCCTACTTAATTACTTAAAACTGCTTGACAACTTCTGCACTTTATGGAAACAGATCCAGATTTTCTTTACTATGATTTATACCGTGGTTTAACCACGATGCTCCCATGACTTGGGGAAAATGAAGCGTTATTCCCTAGCTGTATTTAGAATACATTATGTTCTTAAAAATGTCTGTCTTTCTTACCAGTTTCTGTTTAAAGTTTATGGATAAGAAGAAACATTTAATACAACTAGTTTACATGTGTAGAAGAAAATGTACTATCATTCAATCCCTTCAGGGCAAGTCTCAAAAATGTACCAAAAGATCAAAGTAAGTTTCTGTTTTCTGCAAATGACATTAATTTCTCAATGTCCCGGAGTCCTGTCACCATGAAATCCTTCTCAAGAGTCTTGAAGTAACAGTAAATTTCTAAAATTTACTTTCAGCCTTACCTCCAAAACAGCCTACAAAGAAATATAAAGAAAATGAAGAGGAGAAACAGGAAAAGTGTTCAAAGCAGATGACCAAACCACCTTGAGTGTGACTTCCTAAGTTGAATCTTCACATGAAAATAATTCAAGGATGTTGTTCTAAAACGAAATTGGAAGCTTTAGTTGAAACAACGAAGATTCTTATTATTGTAACGGCTTTAAAGATTGAAACATAATACATCCCTGAAGTTTAGTCTTGAATCCCTTCGTTTTAAAGGACAAAAGACCTCTTGAGTTTCAAATTATGGCTTCCCGAAGTTCTTAAGACTTCAAAATAGAAAATCCCATTTGAAGATCAAAGCCTTATAGAAGTAGTGTCTTTGGTTGTATAGAAACAGACACACTCACACACTTGCGTTGCATTCTTATGTATGTATTACAGTTAAAACGTGGAAAAACGATACAACCAAAAGAAATATCTTAGAAACGCCGAGAATAGAAAACCTTGAAGAAGCAGGCAAGCTTACTATATGTTACTTGTTGTTACTCGATACTTTTTCGACACTACTGGAATGCGTCGAATCATTTACTTTCCCCTATAAAATAAAAACATCAATCGCATTCTCACATACAATGTGATTCCACTTAGGATTTCTTTTTTACTTCCACATTGCTAACCCTTTTGTCTTGAGAAAGTGCTACTTTTTCAGCTCAATCCCTTATCTTCGTGTTTCTTTGAGACGTGAAACTAAATGAATTTCCAGAAGGGAAAGACTTGAATTTTTTTTAGCTATATTATAGTCATCTGTCAAATACACCAAAATTAATTTTAAAATGCTTTCAGTGCATTGAATTGAATCCATCTTTGCTTGAAATCAAGAGCATTAGAAAATACAAATTCCTTTAAGCTATGCAGTCAATTTTTTGTCAATTATAAGAGATTCTTTTCAATTTTTATCGATTTTTTTAAGAATGCCGATTTTTAAAGTCTTCTACAAAACTAACTCAGCTAAGCCAGCCTTTATGTATTGTTCCAATTCCAATACTCTAATGAGATATCTTACTATCAAGACTAGTTTTTGTAAGTTATGTTGTAAGTCACTCGATATGATCCTAGTCATCCGTCATCGTTGTCCTATCCTATCTCCCAGGAGAAGATCAATGTTCAATTTATTGTAGCAAGAGAAAGTGAATCCTCACAAGGAAATTGATATGACCCTCTTCTACATCGATATGAAGTTACTTTTACTCAAAGCTTTATTATTTATTATTATTTTCCTAGAAGAAAGGGGTTTAACTGGGAAAGGTAAAGAAACTTCTATTAGGGTCTTACTTTCCTTTACTAACCACGAAATTCTAGAACAATCCTCTTAAAGAGAAACATGTCCCTCTGTGTATTTTCTCCAATTCACTATAAAAATCGGAAGAAAGCATGAACAATTTTTGTATTGAAAAATGACATGAGCCAAGATTCATGAAAGATATCACGTTTCTTCGTACCCAACAGGGGAGAAATAAAGGAAAAAACAGGTAATGCATGTAAATGTAAATCCTTGTTGTTATATGCACTGAAAATTGTAAGAAAAGAATGAACTGTAAATTTCAACCTGCATCTTGTTTACATTCTAAAATTGAAACAAATATTATTATTTAAATCGTGACGGTTTTGTTTGAGGTTGAGATCGAATTATGGTGTTATTTTTGTTTTTTTCTGAATTTTGATTAGCAAATCGTAAGTTGATTAAGATTTCCCATTTTAAACCATGAAATACTTGCCATCAAGAGTTACGAGTACGAGTATTATAACTGTATATTCTTTTACTTTTACTAGATTTTTATACTCATAAATTTGTACTCTTCCAATTGCAATGTTCAATGGTTCAATCCTAGTTTAACTTAACGTTAACACTGTCACCGATGACGGGAAACCATTAAGCCATGAGAACAGAATTTTTTGAATTGGATTGGAAATGACACGTTATAGTAAAGGATAAATATACAAATATTAATTTAAATCTTAAATCATCATAAATCAGACACAAAAATATTTTTGGGCTTCTTAAAAACGAAAACAACAATTATTTGATAAAAATCAAATATAAAATTATAAGAAAGTAAGATGCTTTTTATAAAATCGACATTTATACAGCCTCTTGTGTTTTGTGCATTCATTCATCCATATCTCAAGTCAGACTAGTAATATAGATAGATAGATATATCTATATTAACTAATGTGTGAGAAACAAGTAAACTCATCTGTAGTTATGTGTGCAAAAAAGCCAAGATTAACAAAATGCAACTGACTGCCTCTGTAGCCTCTTTTAGATATAAAAATTTGCAATTTTATATTATAATCCACACCACACAATATAAATGAGACATAAAACTGGTTTTAAACTGTGCTTATAACATAACCGTATTTTTAAAACTAGGTATTAACCTCTCACATATAATATCAAGGCATCAGTGGTTCAGTGGTAGAATGCTCGCCTGCCACGCGGGCGACCCGGGTTCGATTCCCGGCTGATGCAGATAACTTTTGCTCATTTTTGCTTTATTTCAGACGATACTTTTTAAAGTCAACCTCGAGCGATCTACCATTGTTTGAAAAAATGATGATGATGGCCTACTGGTTTAATAACAAGACAATAATAGTAAGCAAGATACAAACGAAGAAGCATATTTTTAAAGAATTCAGAGTTTTGTAATAATATTATTAGCAATGTGGAGATACATATTTTTATTTGTTTTTCTTCTTTATATTTCAACGCATGTTATTTCTGAAGTCTGTAATAATTTCCCTTAATCAATGTTTAATCTAAGCATATTCTTCCGAGTATGTATTATTAGAATCAAATTCCGATTCTTTCTTCATCATAATCATTTATATTTATAAAAAGCACAGCTTCAAAAAAAAACGAGAAACAGTTTACTTTCAGTTTGTGTATTTTTATCAAATGCCTAGATTTCTTCAGCTAATTTTTGTGATAAACTAAAGTTTCATAACGAGATGCGAGATAAAGCCAGAGTGAGAGTATAGTAAAGTCTTGATTTTCTAAGCAAATAAAAAAGCTTTTTTATAAAAAACATTTTCCGTGATTTTGAAGTCTTGCAAGTTGCCAAGTATAGAGAAGATGATGAGATCAAATCAGAGATCAACCCATCTCAATTTATTACACGGTATATCTACCTAACAGTAAAAAGAACGCCTTCTTAGGGGGAATTATATTCACAAATTTTGTTATTTTTATTGAGATAGTGAGATTGATCAGAGATCTTAAGTCCTTGTGTAGTTTTATTTTTAAGAGTTTGAAAATGAACTCAGAAAGTAATTTAAGGACAAAATCCATATCCTTTTTGCATAGATTCAACACTTTCAAAGGATGAAGAGTAAAAACACCCGAAAGCATTGGATAGAATGTGATTAAGCCTAGGAGCAATTTCCGTACTCTCATCGATCCAAATTTAATTCCAGAAAAGAGAAGAGACTTTCTCCAAACCCGAAAGAAATGGCAAGTCTTGTAATAAGACGAGAACGGAATGGTATTTGATTCAATTTGAGGATGTTTGGCCCTTCAGATTGAATTTCATTTAATGTCGTCACATGTTAAAATCTCTAATAAAATAAAGGATATGGTTTCAAAGCTGAAAAGAATCCAAGTGGCAGCTTTTTTCTCATTTGCCATTGTTTTTATCCCACTTAATCTTATTTTTGGGAGTGCGAAAGCTTCCGGCATTTTATTGTATAAAATGAGGCAAAGAAGAAGAACAATAGACTTTTTATGTGATTAAATTAGAAAATAATGAAAAGCTTTTAGATTATAAAATTGATATTAGGTTGGTTTAAGCATATGATGCAGATATAATTTTCTACATTATTTATATTAAGCCCATTTTTTGCATTGAAAAGAATTGCAAATGTGGTACACATTAGTTTGAGTACAAAACTTAATTTAAAGCCAGATTCTAATTAAATCCAATTTCCAGAAATTCCAGTTTGAAAAGTGCATTGGAATTATCAAGAAAGTTTATCAAACTCCAACAAGAAGGAGTACAAGGAAAGCTCAATATCTAAAATCTTTATAAACCTGCATTCAATCGTTAACTTGGTTTTATTGCTTTCATTTTAGTAGTTTTTTCTAAAATTCTATGAGTGAGATGGAGAGGACTTGATCTCGTATGACAATAAAATCCTGCAATAAAAATTTTGATGAAATGGAAAAAATTCCTGACCTTGTCACGTAGCATGAGACGAACACGTGCCGCTTGCTCCCCAAATCTTTGTAAAGCCAATTCCAATTCCATACATCGTTCCTGCCAATCCAGTGCACTGAGAAGAGGTCCTGATTCCCGTAAGACATTTAAGGCTGCCACAATTGAATTTTCTCCAGATGTTCCTAGTATAAGACTTCCACTATTTGAAGTGGTAGTAGTGACAGTATTTGTGGCCCCGCCAGATGAAGAGGGAACAACAGCAGGCAGTCCCATAATATTTTCAAATTCGAGTCCAGCACGGAAAATGTCAAGTTCCAAACCAATATCTACTGGTATATTTTTACTATTTCGTCGACTGGAATTTCCACCAACGCTACCACCACCACCACCCTCGTCACTCAAGCCCTCTTGGGGTTGATTTTGACTTTGATTTGGTTGAGTCTGTCCACTAGAACAAGAGTTTCTACGATTTGAGCCACTGCTACTGGGACAACCTGTGTCAATTTCACTGAGAAAATGATCTTCTAAAAGACCAAGGCTTTGTCTGTCAAGCATACTTCTAAAGAATTCCATACGACTAGCATGATTAATGCTACTGTAACTGTAGCCACCACTAGCACTTTTACCACCCCCATCTCTACTGTCCCTTGGCATGCCTTCATCTTCTCTTCCGCTACTACTACCAGGGAGGTCAAATCTGAACTGACTACCTTCAACAACACTTGAGTGTCGACGTCTTGGCACATTTTGCATAAGATCTCTTTCTCTTTGTCTCTCCCTAAGAAGAATATCTTCATCTCTTCTCAGGCCCGATTCCTCATAATCAAAGTTAAACCCAAAGTTGTCACTTGGTCCTGTAGGGGTTGTCGTAAACGAACTCGAATTTAGATAAATTGGGGAACTAAGGGCTTCTACAGAAGCAAGACAATGCTCAGAGAATCGAGAAAGTGATTCAAAAATTTCAGACAAAGTACCACATGAAGATTCACTTGTATCATCATTACTCACAATACTACTAAGGCTTAGACTAGTATGACTTGTACATGGCTTTCGTTGCTCAAGTTCATGTTGCTGATCAGCAAAATCAGCTAGTATATCTTGGAATTCAGCATCCTGTTGCCTATGAAGGTCTTCCAAGGAATCATGGTCCATGGCACTCATGGCACTGGCACTAGAGCTTGCACTGTGATCTTCGTCACCAAAGTCCCCTAGGCCAAGGTTAAGGTGAGATAGACCGATTAAATGACTGAGATCTGAGAAACTAGGGTTCGGGAAAGATGCTCTGTGACTACTATTACAACTACTTGGATTTAGTTGAGATAAAGAAGTTCTTCGTGAAGATCCACCACAAATGCTACTACCACCAGCTCCTCCTGAAAAAGAACTGGGTGCTGGTGTCGGTGGTACATCCGAATTTTCATGAATACTAGAAGAGCGACTAGATCTACCACTAGAATCGTGGACGATAAGCGTAGGTCTTTCAATATTAGACACGTTTCTAATTGGGCTTCCATCTGGGCCTCTTGATGTTGAAGTTGGCAAGGACACAACAGCTGCTGCTGGGCTAAACTCTATGCACGATCTTATTTGTCCTCTTGAAGGATGAACCCTTGGCCACGTGCGAATTGGGTTCATCGCCATTTCGAAACGTTGTTGTGAGTTGTTATCTTCTGTTGACATAGAAGAAGGCCCATCTGTTCCTTGTTGAGCTTCCATTCTATTCGGAGTATTGCTTCTACTTGGTATTGGTGGAACAGGAACTGACATCGTGGTGAATTGAAGCAATTTCGAGGCTTATTAGATTTAAGGATTGAGTTAATTGAGTAATCAACCTAATCAGATACGATGTGTCTTTGAACAGATTATGTCACTCATGTGATGAATATTTCCTTGTGATATTTATTTTTGTGTTCATTTCATAAACTAGATTTTTTTTATTTTTTGGCATCAAACTAGCATTTTTTTACAATTGTATCTACTTTACCACAGTTATGTGGATGATTGGTATTCGCAGAGTTAGGTAATTTAATTATGCAAGACAGCGACAAATTTTTAAGGCAGCATAAAAATTTATAAAAAATTATTACACATCTGGCATAAATTAACTATCAGAAACTTTTTTTATGCTATTTCTGTTAGTATTTTTAAGTAATGAAGCGTAAATATTTATGTGAGCTTTTAATTGTTTTTCCACGACGGACTTCAGGTGTCTTGCAATCTGAAATTTACAAAATAATCCATATTAGATGTCTGAGATAGCACATTGTAAAAATGATATAAGGAAGAAGGCAATAATTATTTGCATGGTATGAATAAAACAAACAAACAAACAAACTTCAGTATACTGAATAATTGAAAGGAAAAAAACTATAATAAATTGTCTGTCAAATTATAGGGAAATCTACTAGCACTAAAGGATTGGCTTTCATCTGCTTGGTTTATCTTGTTAAAGTCTCGGAATTAAATATTTCCTTGTGATATTTATTTTTGTGTTCATTTCATAAACTAGATTTTTTTTATTTTTTGGCATCAAACTAGCATTTTTTTACAATTGTATCTACTTTACCACAGTTATGTGGATGATTGGTATTCGCAGAGTTAGGTAATTTAATTATGCAAGACAGCGACAAATTTTTAAGGCAGCATAAAAATTTATAAAAAATTATTACACATCTGGCATAAATTAACTATCAGAAACTTTTTTTATGCTATTTCTGTTAGTATTTTTAAGTAATGAAGCGTAAATATTTATGTGAGCTTTTAATTGTTTTTCCACGACGGACTTCAGGTGTCTTGCAATCTGAAATTTACAAAATAATCCATATTAGATGTCTGAGATAGCACATTGTAAAAATGATATAAGGAAGAAGGCAATAATTATTTGCATGGTATGAATAAAACAAACAAACAAACAAACTTCAGTATACTGAATAATTGAAAGGAAAAAAACTATAATAAATTGTCTGTCAAATTATAGGGAAATCTACTAGCACTAAAGGATTGGCTTTCATCTGCTTGGTTTATCTTGTTAAAGTCTCGGAATTATCCGAATCATTTATATAATAATAGTTAATCAAGCAACTTAAATCAAGGATCAACATCACCCGCAGAGACCACTTTGCCGTGCTTTGTATTTAAGAACCACATCCGCTGAGAATATCCAGTTTCAAGAACAAACAAACAATTAAATGAACAAAAGGACACTGCCACACAACTCCGAACATTATTCTTAGACTGAAATGGGATTACAGTACCCCGGTGTTTAATAGGCTCGTTAATCACACTTGATTGCAGTTTAATGCCTAACTTTCTCCAAGCTCCTCTTTAAATTAGAAGACTCAACCACAGTAATCATACTGTTAAGCATTAACATGGTAATTTGAAGCCAATATCTGTGATGAGTTGAGTATTCTAAATGACGTCAATGGTGTTTTTGATGAATCAGTTTTCTAACACACAATTTACTCACTTTTATTATCCTACAGTAATATGTGCAAGTGCTTATGTAAGTTGTGCATACTTATTTTTTATACATTCCCTAAGGGTTTCAAAAACATCTTAAAAACTTTATCCCTCTACACTACTAAGCCCGTTCATTTTTTACGATAATTTCCATCCGTTCATGATCTAACATCGCTAAGTAGAGTTATAATCCTGATAAATTCTAGAAAGAATTTTTTTTAGAAAACACAGGTAGATTTTCATGAAAATTTCAAATTGATTTTTTGCATTAAAACTAAGAAGACATTTCCCCTAGCCCATATGGATTACGCAATCTTTCAAAATCAAGCTATATAGCAAAATCGCCATCTGCGCACGTAATACATGAAGCCAATAAAATGCCTCTTTAATAGCTATTTTTTCAATCATCGCTGTCTTTATGGCTTTTGAAAAACTTCAGACAGAAAAGTACACAAGCTATCTTTAACCGATCGTAAATTGAAATAAAGTGGTACAAATAAAAGCAAAAAGAAACCTCTCTCAAATGATTTCTCCCGTAATATGAACTGACTCTCTCATAGACCGTTTTGGCTCAGAATCAACATAAACAATTGCCTTTTCGCGATGAAATGTACAAGTAAGAAGTCGATAAATATTCCATGGCATGAACCAGAACCAGAAGATAAGTTTGCTAACATTATAACATTTTTATTTAGTCACCATCAAGATCATCATATAAGACCCCACATTATGAAATTCAACTTCTAATGGTGAGTGAAACTTTGTCAACCTCAACTTTTCAGATTTAAATGATCCATACTTCCTCTCTGAGTTGTTCTTTGGTAAATAATGAGTCAACAATCGAATCGAATTCTCTCGAGACCGCATTATCTTACAACTATCTACAATTATCTTACAACTTCTTACTCAAGAATGATTGCATTAATATCATAAGTCGCACTACTACTTCTGCCGGGTGTGAGTTGTCTGCTTTCCCCAGAAACAAAGCATTCAGTAGGGAAGTAAATCTCTAAAGAAAATCTAAATCCCTTTATTCCATTAGTGTCCAATGACAATGCCAACTTTAACCTAAGAGCGATTTACTTCAGCTTACTTATCATATAGCACTTGAAATAACAACATTAGAGATGGAAATGAGATATAAAAAATAAAAAAACAGATGGAAATATTTTATGCTGACTTGACTTGAACCTACTTTGCAATTGTACAGACAGGCCGATCGGTACAGAATAGTAGCATTTCGCCCTTCCACAAAAATCTCTAAGATAATAATGGTATGAGGTTTAATCGTCAGCCAAAAAATGCACAAAATATTTACTTTCGTAATTAATTTTAAAAGCACTTTAAATATCTCTTGGTTGTTAGAATTGAATCTAATTAGGTTTAAGCTGATAGTACAATTACCTTTTGGCAAGAAAGCCATGAAGGATCTTATTCAATAGTTTTCTTAATGTAGTGTTCTTAAGTATAAATTAGTCTTTGCATAATAAAATATTTGCTCTTCTATATCCTCGTCAGTATTGGTGTGTGTAGGTTGTGTTGGGTTTGGACTATCCTATCCCGAATGCAATAAGAGTTCTAATTAACATTTGCATTTCCAAGTAAGGCGTTTATTTGCTATTTTAATGTTCCTTATGTACTTCAATGAATGTTTTGTACATTTACGATTGTATGTCATACGGATAGAAGAACACAAAGTTTTATTTATTCATGCTAACGATGATGTCAGCATAGAATCTTAACTATTTTTTTAGCTTATCGTATATTTTTTATTACTATATGTCAGGGAAAATTCCAATTTGATAATAAAACGAAGTAAATGGCTATTTGTTATTACTTTAAGCATTTAGCTGCATTCTCATTTATATAGTTTTCAATTCCAAATATCTTGAAATAGAAAGCACGCTGGTGTCATGTTGATAGTATTAGACTAGACTCAAACGAGAAAAGCCAATTAGGTAGATGAACGCTACTAAAAACTTCAATTGCTGTGTAATAAATAACGCGATAGTAAAGGTTTCAATAACTTTTATTGCGATCAAGATCAGATAGGGTTTGGAATGCTGGTTCTCATAAAGAATTACATTATGGTAATAAATAATGTAAGCCACACGCTAGCTCTCCCTAGATAACATTTCCTTGTCAGTTTTTGATAAATTTTCTACAGAAAGCCATTGCTAATTTTTAGCAATGTAAATTTTTTAGCAAACAAGTTTAACTATTCTCAATTGAAAAGTAGCCGTATTTATAGTAAAACTTAAATTATTAACTAAGCACAATCTAACTAGTACGTAAAATACACTTACTACTTGAAAATGTTAAATGAACAACATACTTTTAACTAATCTCTAACAAAAGCCAAGTCTGTTCCATCTTCCATCCAACCCTTATGGGAATCATATATCTCAAAATTGCTGTATAAACTTGAGAATTGAGAAACGTGCTTTCAAGCTATATCAAATATCATTCATACAATATTTGATTACTTATTTCAGATTGTATGTATTAAAAAGTCCTTACATTTAAATCTCAACATGTGGTCAAAAGATTACTAATTCACAGTATGAAATTCTTGTATCAGATGACTTTCTTTGTTGTACTTTATCAAATCAAAAATAATATTTTTCTCTACTCTATAATTGGTACATTTTTAGTATCTCTCACCTTCTATTTTTCCGACCCTAGAATAAAATCCTTGTTGCTGGTGTAGTTTGAACAAAAAAACTGCAATTGGAATTTAAAAATACAACTTTCAACTTATGATCTAGTTCATTATTAATTCACCCGTACATTTTTTCATAAGATTTTTCATGCGGAATTTTTCCCTATACCTCGTTTTAGCCACAGAATTTCTTGTACATTATACCACTTCTTTCTAATTTTAAGTTCTGAATCGATTTTCGAATGCAATGTCTCAAAGCTAAACAAATTTAATACTTATTTCCTATAAGGTCGCAAACATGTTCAATTAATTAATCTAAAACACAAATACCACACGAAACACTACTTTACACCATTCACGTATAAACACAATCTATAAAATGCAACTACTTTTTTTCAAAAGATAAAACCTACACACTTCACAAACGCTCAAAGACATTGAAAAATTACACTTTTTCAAACTCACAGAAGACTTTGCCTACGACGAAAGATGTTCGGAATTCGTAAGACAGCAAAATGATAATGAAACGAAAATGCGTGTGCATCTTTGGTGTGTGGTTTCATACTTTCATTCTAGACTTGAGAGGAAAGATCACTCTTCAAAGCCTTCTTATACAAAGATAGCCAGTTTAAAATGGGAATAGTTCTTGCATATTTATAAATGAAATGCAAGTAGCTCTTCTTGCATAAGGTAAAAAAACGAAGAGTAAATAACGCTGAGCTGCACACTGAGTATAATATATGGTTGACTGAGTTAAGAACTTCATATTATCACAAGTGCTGCATATAATAAAGGTTTGCTTGCTTAAGAAAGTTGTGTTGTTTGCTTGAGCTTGGTTAAAGTACAATATTACTAAAGATGAGTCTTTTAAGGTTGTAAATGAAATGGGGAGCTAGAGAATGTGTATTAGTTTAGTTGTTCCTTCTAGAGAAAATGTTAAGATGAGAAGATGCGTCTTGTAACGGAATTGAGTTTAGGTTTTAGAAAGAGTTTTAACTTGGCCGGATAAGATACTCACCGCGTAAGGATAAAACTAAGACTGTCTTGGGATTCGAAATTCTTATCTCAGTGCCGTAAGCCCTTAATACTTCTTGGAATTATAATGTCGTTTGCTTGCCCTTCATTTGACCCGATACCCAAATCCAATACAATCCGACCTGGTACAAGGCTATAAGAAATCGTTGTACATGGGATGATATAATAAATGTAGCTACGGTATATTTGCACTTATCTCTATAAAAACTTCATTTCCATTGCATACACTAAAGAGACTTTAAGGTTGTAACGTGCAAGTGTAACTTTAAGGAAAATGCAAAAAAACCGTTCCATCTTCATGAACAAGAAAGGTCTAATTTTGGCTAGACAGGATGAAAACATAGAGACCTTAGTTCCAGACCGTGATCATGATCATCTTATGTATAATATCTTCAAGGTTTCCAGTGTTCGTCTTAAATTAAAATGCTGTTTAGCAATATATGGAAATTATGGGATGTTAAGACTTTTAAAAGAGTTCTGTTGGGAAACATGAGACTAATGCTCAAGAAAATGTCTAGTAGATAAATAGTAGAACAAAAAAAGTTACACGGAACAATTTTTTTGCGGATTCGGTTCAGAAATGAGTTATATGAAAAACCTGTGAAGTCAGAGAATCTTCTCTTTGTATATTTGAAAAACCTATCGTTCCAACTCAAGCATACTCCGATAACTTATTGTAAAAAAGATTCAAAATGACTGGTATCATGTACTGCCAATCCTTACACCTAGATGTTGGTGAGGTTTTGGTAAAAAAACCGAAAAATCCATAACTGGTTTGGTTTGGTTACTATATAATCATAGATAGGGAAAAGCTCTGTCAGATTTTGACTAATATCCCCCAATATAAATTCATCAAGAGCCCGATTTATATTCCATCCGAGTAAGCAAGTCTAATCCCTGTCTTTTCTTCAACTCAAGCCAGGGAGCTTTTTGGCCTTTCTTGCTTCACTCACAGAGTGATATAACATTAAATATTGTTCTTCAATGATGAAATGAACCAATGTGCATGCATACATTACATAACTTATACCATGCAGATGTGCTGTTCAATTGAACATTGTACACATGGACTTTTTCATTTCAACAAGCCTATTACTTACATCATGTCAGCACCTTCTCTCAATGAATCGCTTGGAATTTTGATACACGATGAATTATTTGCACTACTGTAAAATCCATTAATTTATCAAGGGTGAAAGCAGAAAGAGAGAGAGAGAGAGAGCGTGTGTATGTTTGACTGAATGCCACGAAACAAGAAAAACTGGTTCGGGAGTATTAGAGATATGATAGTATAAGAGCATGGTATAAGTCTTTTTTCTTCACCTCATCTTATTTTTGATTTTTCGGTATCCAGCCAGACCAGACTTACTTTCAACAAGAAACGTACGAGTACGACAAGAATGAAAGCTAGAATTTAAATTCGAATGCAGTAAGGATTTTTGATTCTTGGAAATGAAACTGCAAGAGAAACTTATTGATTCCTATTTTATTGCCGAATTTTTATGCACCCCTTTTATTAATATAGGTTTAACTCGTGTGTTCGTGATGGGCATTACATTCAAATTGCATTTAAATAGATTCAAAATGCATTGGAGCTACTGCAATTTGATATAGGGTCATTTACAACAGATTTCTGGTGCTTGTACTTCCTTCAGACTTCTGATAGTAAAATGGTCTAAGATCAAATTTATATTATATTTAATAAATTTTAATGTGAAGACATAAAACTATCACACATATTACATTTAAATACCATTTAATTAACGATTTGGCACCTTTGCAGTGGCATGTACGTCCGTTTAATTCTGATTCAATTAAGTTAATGGCATATTATTAGCATAAAGAAGATTAGAATAAAAATTAAGTTAATTAAGAAGACATATTAATAACTTTGAGGATTAAAGTTAACGTGAAAAAATTGAGATGCGACTAATAGTATCTTGAAATTTTGATCCAGGGACACAAGATAGAATTACACAGTTAACATTGAATTACTAAACGCATAAAATGTTATCCTTACAAGGATAAATGTGTATCCCTATTGGATTTTGTACTAACATAAAAATTCGATATCAAGAATCTTCCCATGAAACATGGACATGGTTTTCAAAGTTTCCCTAAAATTAATAAACTGACTAAGAAAAATCTTCTCAGCAAGATACCATCTGATACCAAAAGTAACCACCTAATCTCTCAGCTGGTATCAAATCAATCACCATTATAATTAGCCACGACTAACCTCAGTTGACGTTGACACATACAGGAGAAACATCACATAATGCCTCCCTCCATGAAAGACTGAGAGTTCCAAGTCAGCTCAGAATATACACTTTCGTCATAGTATTGTTGTCAATCTTATTTACAGTTACCCACTACTCCCTTCCAAAATGTCAATGACTAAGGACTTCAGAGAAAAACAGAATATTACCCGTTCCGGAAGATGAGTCAGACCCACACATTGCTAAATATCTCGGAGAACCCTTTGCTTTTGCTTACGAAATAGTAATTTATTCAATCCTTTCATACACTTATCTCCTTCAAGAGCTTGTACACACATCATTTATTTTCTTGTAAGAATATGATTATTAACTTTAGCTTTTAGCCAAGCACCCAAAAAGACCAACTTCGAGCATATCTTTACCATCCATATCAATCTCAAAAGTCTTGTACGCTTCCCCAGTTCATAGCTTTCATACATGATAGAAGGGTGCTTTGAAGCTTTGTATATGTACTACATTGTAAATAGACAAAAAACCTCCTCGAAGATGATTTCATTTCTGTTAAAGCATGCAAACTCAAGTAAAGAAAGATAGTTAAGTACCGGGCAAGAAGGAAAACCCAAGACCGATTTAAACTGAAGGGGGAGATGAATATAATGTGATACGAAGTGAAGTAAATCCGGATGCTGTGAGGAAAAACTGTAACATTCCAAAGCAAGTTTTATTTCGTTCACAAGTCACCAACGAAGGAACGATCAACGACAGAAAAAGACTAAAATAAAACCGAGAAACATTTTTTTTGCGACAAAGTGAATGAGTAGATGCACTTCTATCTAAGGAAAATATTCGGTCTCTTAATTTTTACGATGGTACAAAAACACAAGTAACTTTTAAATGGCATCGTGCTCTAACTGTTTTTCTTTTGAACACACTTCGTATAATCTATCTGCTAGAGAGTAATAGTAAAAAAGAGATAAGGTAATTTCTTAAGTCTAAACAGTACACATGGGACATGAGTTGGTAAAAAATTAAAGTTCTAAATCTAAATTCTATATAAGAGTACGTATAGAATACATACAAGAACATTCTACTGATTTTTTGAATAACAAAAAATGCACTTTATTCGGGGTCGGTTTGTCCTTATTATCACGAACAAGTTTCCTGTGAATGAAAAATACACTGGTGTAAAATTCCGTACAAAATTTCAAAAATGGAATTTATCCCTTTATACAAAGTGCATTGCCTGTAGTATCAGGTATCGGTGGTCAAGAGCATATGAAATAGTTTTAACTCTTTAACCCTTTAATTGCCCTAGAGGATTCAAAAATGGTCTTAGGAGAAATCCCCCTACATTAGACAAGACCCACAGAGATGCAACTCAAAGAATATTTATTACTTTGTAGGGTAACATTGCGTACGTTTTGTGGAGAGTTCTCGACTTTATATGGTGTGGAATAAAATATACAGTGCATAGAAATGGCTTTCGATACTTCAGAGCAGAAGCATATCTTACAGCATTTACATTATGCTTTTGGATAACTAAAACTGCACATTGCATGAACCCGAAAACATCCATTATTACATTATAGAGGGGAGAAACGATACCTATGAGTTTAAGACATGAATGATACAATTGGATAATTCACTGTGGTTTCTTATTCGGTTCGGATTAGTAGTATACGGTTCGCTTTTAGTTTTAGTTTAGTGCATTACCTCTCGAAAAACTATGCAGTATGCACCCCACCCCCACCACCGTTAGAGATTAAATTCAGCGTTCGACTCGTTCAGAATGCCAATGATGCAATGCAGTACGCAATGAAAAGAGCTTCGAATGATCATACAAAGAAAGGGGATGTGGTGTATGTAGTGTATTACAATCACTACAATGAATGTTCCAAAGCAAAGAAGGTAGTAAATACGTAACTAGTACAAAAGGTAAATCGTTAGAAAAAATACTTTAAATTTGGAAATTAACCTTTTAGACTAACCCGGAAGTTAAACTTATTTAATTAAAATATTAAAATGAAATTTCATAACAGAAGCGTTATATACATCTGCGTAAGTATGCTGTACCAGTTCAGAAATTTTTATAATCACACTTGTAAACAATTAACCATTATCGATTATCATAATTTTATTGTATAATTCTTGTAGCATGAGATGGGATTAGATGAAAGATGAAATTGAGCATTTTAATCTACTATGTAATTCGTTTTGAAACTAATTTAATAAGATTAACTTAAACTTGGAGAAAGTTTTACTAAAGGTTTATCTATTTTATTAAGAGTCGAGAACATATAACTCCCATGTCAATACAATTGTGTAAAAAGAGTCAATGAGACCACAATTTATAGCACTATTATTAGCGATATAATTAGCCAAGCTTATCCATTCACAACACAAGTATGTTTATGAGACTAGGATACAACATTTGAAATGGCTTACTAATTCTAAACATTGCGCTTGTCAAAAATGGTTTACCAATTCATAAAACGACGATGCTTGTCAAAAAACAATAAATACGATAATTACAACAGTTAAACAATATACATATATCAATAATAGTTCATAGTATAATCAGACGAAAGCTTCTGTCCTCTCCTGTCTGAATGTTAAGAATTAATTGTACTGAAGTTATTAACAAATTCTTAAATGTAAACAAGTTTAAACTGGTTTAAACTTAATTTTCCATGTTAAATTTCCGCCAACTTCGGCAATAACATTTCTTTATCGTCAACTTTGATTAAATCTTAACTAATCCGTTATCCTAAAATTAAACCAAAAATCAAAGCCAAAGATATCCTAACAATACGAAAAAAGCTTTCTGTAGTATTTTTCGACTTTCATTAACTATTCAGTTCAAAAAACCAATACAACGGTCAGAATAAAACTGAATAACCAGTTGAGGAATTTTTTCTTTACACTCCGACATTGGAACCAAATCAACTTCCGTAGTTCCCTCCCAGCGTACAACAAACTCTTTTGGACCCCCATTGTAAGGTACAGCCAATCCAATTATTCCGATTGGTTTTAAGCCCCTTTCAAAGCCTTGTTTTACTGGTTCCTATTATAAATAACTTACAATTAATTTCAGTTATACCGACCCAAAGATCCAAGTATAAATCAAAAGTTTTAAATCCACGTAAATATTAAAGTACCATAGGCCTCTGCTTGTACTCCTCTTCAAATTTTGCAATCAAATCAGCACAGGCCAAATTCTTTTCCGGTTCCCATGTATCGTATTCTCTGTGAAATCAAAGAATAAACTCATACTACAAAATTTATCTAGTATACAAACGAAGACTATTCAAATTCAAAATGGATCTTCGTCTTCAAACCTTCAAACTTAAGCTAAGGCTTATAAATATAAAGCTAAACTCACGGTCCATATCCAAGCCATTGAAGATAGTAATGAACTGCACCATCCTCCGTGATTTTCTTGTCCAAAATTTTGTCCACAACAAAGACTCCATCTGCAGTACCCTCCAAAGGCACTTCGTCAATGTCTGAGCTATCAGAAATATCCACAACTTCCACAGCGTCGTTATTTTTACCACGCTGATTTTGTTCCCGAGTATCCCGAGGAACAGAAGAAGCGGTACGCTTATTTTGTGTGGCTGATGTATTTGTGGGGCTCCTTAGGTTTTTTAACGAGTTTTTGTTGGTTACTCTAGATTTTTTTCGTCCCATTTTTGATTTTGATTTATTAAATCTCTTTAATAATTGTTTAATTTGTTAATTTTACAATTTTGTTCCACTTTAATGCAATGAATTTCAAGATGAAAAATGGAATCTCAAGAATATTTAACAGCTCGAAAAAGATGACGCTTTATTCAAATGTCCCCATTTTGCTTAGTAGTCTGTTGGCAGCATTTAGTACACGTATACTTGCACGCCAGCTAGTTGCATGCTGCATAAAATTTGCTGTCCCATGCATGCAGCACCGTTTTATATTGGAAAAGGAAGAAACGGGTAATATTCCATGCCAGGTTGAAGCATGCTAACTCGGGTTTTATGGGCTTTGTTCACTATTTCGCTTTAGAGGTTAAAATGTTCTTGATTTTAATATGCAAATATCAATCATCCTCGCTTCCTTTATCGAAATACATTTGATTTTACACCTATCAAATTAATGCCAGAAAGTTGGAAATTATATCTTTACCCATTGCCGAACTTTCTTAACCCTGACCCTGACTGATAGCGACGATAAGTCAAGAGACATCACAGGATATGCCTTGGGATTTCATACTTATAAAATGATCCAACCCTAACAATAACCAAAGTAGATTTTCAGACTTACTTTTCAATAAGTTCATCGTCAAAACGTCATTCTCAATCTTTATCGTTCCACGTTGACTGTAGTGAAGGCATCATCACTGCAAAACAGTGGTGGTCAGTGAGTCTGGACTCTGGAAACTAGAGAAAGCTTGCGAAACGGATCACCAATTTCAATAAAAATAGTAAGAGAGAAAAGTGCGTAGTACAAGTAGAAGCCTCATTCTTTTATTACCGTTACATCTCATATAGATAGAAAAGATGTAGACAATTTGGCACTAGTGAAAGACCAAACAACTTTCTCTAATATCACCAGAGTTGAAGAAACACGAATCGCTTTGTTCAATTGATAGAACGATCTGTCCAAATGCCCATTTGGGTCTAAAATAGGCTTCGCTACAAGCCACCCACTAAAAAGAACTACCACTGACACCATATATATACACTGAAGCACTATAATAATACACATAAAAATCTATTTTCCGATTTCAAAGGTTCCATCCAAGTGTCCAACTAAATCTAATCCAATATCCACATCAGCCAAAAAACTAAGACAAGGAGAAATGAGTAGAATGGGCCATTGAATAATGAATGAGTAGGAAGTAGGGGAAAAGCATATAGTTTTTACCAAGGCTTTTAAACCACATAACCAACTAGAAGTACAAAGTACTAATGATAATGAAGCAATTGGTAAAAGAATGAAAAAAGTCCAGGAGGGAGTGAAAGTTGCATAAAAAAAAGAAATGTAATGGATCCCAGTTTGCTAATTGCTCGATTTTTTTTCTCTCTAGATCTTCAATAAGAATTACATGAGACAGAAAAATCTTTCAGTATTGTGTGCCAAAGTTTCCTAGAGTTTCTTTCACTACGCGCTATCTTTATTGTATGCCTTTGGATGGGATTCACTTGAAAGTTGAAAGTGAAAGTTTGAAAGGAAAAGGAAAGTGTATCACTCACTCTCCCAGAAAGAGTACTCTAAACCAAAATTGGGTTAGAGATACGTTGTATAGTTGTAAAATGTTCGTCTTCTGTCTCGTTTTTCTTCACCCTGATGCTTGCGTCCACAACTTTTTTAAAAAGCCTCCTCAGGAGAGGAAAAACTTGACGGAAATGAGTGTCTAGTGTCTTGAGTCGAATAAGGAGCTTTTTTGAACGCTTTCTAAGGAAATAAGAAAAACCGCAGAAAGACATTACGCAAAGGCAAAGGTTTACCTATCTTGGTTATATTTTAGAAAGCAAATATAGTTGGTTAGTGTAAGGTTGTTACATCCTGGCATGATTATGTGTCTCGTCGCTTCGTGTGTATTTCTAAATGGGGTGGTACCACTGGTTCAAGTCTTATGATGGCTTTGGTGGTTGTAGGGCCTAGTACAAATACACAACTTTTACAAACGGTGGCGAGAAAAAGATGTAACTGGAGATAAGGAACCCTAGAGAAGTACTAGGAAAAGCTATAATCACTAGACTATGAAGTAAATATCATACGAAAACCTATAGCTAGTTCGAGGAAGTTTAATAACATAGTTATCCAGGAACACTACTACAAGATATAAGAATATTGCTGGTTGCTGCCACTGCAACCCATTTCACCGCATTGTATTAAATTGGCCTAGGGAAAAGACAGATATGGCAAATGATAGGATCAATGGAGATCCAAGATCCCAAACCAAACTACTTGCTGGTCGGACTTATTTCGGTGACACCTTCATCCTCCTGTTTACAGTTATGCCACATAATAATGTCTAGTTTGTAGCCGTAGCCCCAACTCCGAATAAGCGTTTCAGATGTAAAATGCCTAGCCATCTTGTCATTTTTCGGCAGGACTTGTTGATATAACTCATGGAACTAGAAAACTACTAAAACCGAATGCTTTAAAGTAGATAAACCTACTAAAAACCAATGGTAATAAAGCTTTACTTTACCGTACCCGGCCCTGAATTCTAAAATTCAAATCTTAGATCCGCATATGGAGATAAATGTACTGCATTCAGTTTTCGTATAAATGCATGTGATGGTTATGCCATTAAAGATGTCATAACACAGGCCATTTATGAGAATGAAAACTACCAACACCATCCAGAAGATCATAAAGAGTTCTGAAAAACTGATAACGAAGAAACTTGGAATCCTTTATTGAGAAATATATATGTACCAATATATACCTAAGCCTATTCATACAAATAATCCAACGTCTTAAATTTTGGAGCATAGAAGTTACGGAACCGAAGTGAAATTTCCGTGAAACTCCTTTTCTACCAAGTTTTATCACAGCTAGTATAGCGTCTTCATCGTTATTAATATTCAGGTTCTCGCTGATCCAAAACGAGTTTGGGGGAATGAAGCTGAATCCCAATTCCGGTACCTGACGTAGACTAAGGTTACTAACGACCTTCTGATGAGACTTCTTGTCATCAGAATTCTTTAAACGGAACTACGCTTTTGTGTAATACACTTTATATACGGACATGATTTCTTAGAATACATTTATTTTTAAAAATCCCATGCCTATGCACATTGATGAGCATTCGAATATTACTTTCCAACTCAATTTGGTTTTCGCAATAAGTTTTCTAAAAATTTTGTAAAAGAGAAAATAACATTATGATGCCTTGCGGATTGAAACTCGTTACAGAACCTTTTTAATAAGATATTGCACGAGAAAGTTTGCGTATCATTAAAAATAAAAACCCTTAAACATATTTATTTATTAGATTCTGCTTTATATTGTTTGTTACCACTTCCAGTTGAAAAATTTAACTTCATCATCTGCAATTACAATTAGAATAATTTTGCTTTCAAGCTCCCAGACAGAAAGCACATTAAATTTAATCTTATTACCCACTCATTCTCTACGAATCCAGAAGAAAAGTAGTCTTGGATAAATGAGTTATCTTAAAACTTTCTCCTGAGTTGAAAAACCACAGGGAAACGGAAACTAGAAGTTTCATAAAGAATTGCTACCAAAAACCACAAGAATCTATACTTAACTGTAGTAAATATTCTTCTACCTACTTTTAAAGTAATTTACAACCTTCAGCTGTTACCTGTTACTTGCGTACACTACTCAGCTTCTTCCTAGCATACGAACGTAATTTATTTTGACAAGCGGTAATTAACTTAGGATTCTATTCAATTTACTTTCAAGAGCTCTCACACAAAATTAAATGCTCTCTCTCCTACCTTCTGTATCTACTCATTTCTACACACAAACACGAAAAACCCTAGGTTTTGTGTTAAGAGAAAGCGTGTTGGAAGAGAAAGCAATGACTATGTTTCAGTAGTAAGTGAGAAAGTAACAAAATGTACATTTTGTCTCTTGTTTAAACCCAAGCATTTCTCTGCCATCTAAGCCTGTCTAGAGACACTTCTCATGATAATAAAAGAATACCCGGGTTTTCACTCTTCGTCCCGGTTCTCACTGAAGTCGGTTTTTACTACACATTGGGGTTGTAAACAGTTGTAAGTACACTAGTAGTAGAATTCTCTATTGAAGCACATTTTAGCTACAAAAGGAGCAGTCAACCGTGCCAGTATCATTGTCACCGTTTCGTGACACACATACCTATTACACATTCCTATATAAAAATAGAGGAACAAGGTTGAGTTGCATGCAAGTAAAGTAAAAGAAAGATACCGGAAAGTACCGAGGAACGGATTTGCTATGTCTCATGCTTTCTCTCAGTTTACTAGTAGTACACTGAAGTTTTAGATCTCAAAGGACCCTACAAGGATTTTATTGCTGAACTTTCTTCTTGTACACCATGGAGAAAGGTGCCTTACGGACAACTATTACAGACGACTGGTGTGTCTACCAGCAGTGCCTACAATATATACTAAACTACCACATGCAGACTTTGTATAGGTACTTTGGTACTTGCACTACTACTACTACTACTACTAACTGTGTATTACAACTACAAAACTATTACTATTACTACCATCATCATCATGATCACTATCTGGAAGTTAAAAGTAGAGAAATAAAGTTGGGTTATAGTATCTGTTATTTTGCAGGCTCTGATGTTAAATATAATATCCCCAGTAGGGTGTTCACTCTAGAATATGCATATACTTTATTTTCTAGTAGACTTTCTCTTTCAATAGTATTAAATAACTTTATAGTCAAACAGTCACCCATCCCTTTCTAATAGTACAATACTTGTACTCATTGGAATTCCAACCCAATCACGAGGAATGGAATGCAATACATAAATACAGACCCATATACACCCTCACTAAACTCGTAGCATCAGTTTAGGACAAGTATCACTACGAGTACCTTTGACAGGACACAACTTTCCCCATTACGTCTTTTAGTCAACGAGAGACCATAAAATAATCCTGGCTCGAAAGTGTCATCTTGTATTATAGAAATCCTACACATTTTCCATTACTTTTGATAGCTACTGCTTTTATCTCAGACATTTATTGTCCCCTTGTACAGATGTTACCTGAATTCTTAACAATTTTGGTACAAATCGGAGATATTTATATCTATCCGATACAAATACAATCGTTGTTTGGCAGACGAAACTTTCAGAATTTAGCCAAAACTTTGGGTACAATAAAGAATTCCTCAGTATATCCCCAAATCAGTGTATAATTTCTATACATAGCGTTTGCTTCGGAACGATTATATATAGCTTTGAAAAAATTCCTAAATGATAAAAATGGCATGTTGTTATGTTGGTGTGAAAGATGTATATACTCACGCCACACGAAAACACACCTGAGCCTAAGCCCACACAGGCATTTGGAGACAGAAGAGAAAGCGCATATACATATACATTCCCATTTCCCATATGAATGAATTTTAAACTCGGTGAACAACTACACTACGACTACAATAGCAATTGCAATTTATTTATTATGTATGATACAATTCTTATGAATATATATAACTTACCTTTAACCATCAGAAGCCGACCAAACAACACGACAAATGAATTTAGATTAATTGTGTTGGTTAGTTGACAATATTGCCATACACTGTATACTATTACAAATATGTTCAAAATGTAAATTAGAATGATTTATCACAGAAAAGCTGATATAGATGCACAGACAGACTTGATGAATATGAGCACAGCAGGAAGGCATAAAGCACCGAAATTAAGATATGCTTATATTATATGGCTTATGTTTTTTATTGTTTATTATTATTGCTTTCACTACCAATATGTTTTAAGGCTGTTTTGCATAACCTTAAGTTTTATGTGAGTTTAAAACAATAAAACCCTAATTATTTATAGTTGCATATGTAATCACTTTTTCTTGTAAACTTCAGTTGTATTTTTAACAGTTATGTAAAAGTTATTAGGACAAAAATATCACAAAGTTCAGTAGTTTGTATTAAACGTAAACAATTTAGACAAAATAA
>JAQGAA010000308.1:0-25112 GCA_034696425.1 Isotoma viridis
CATTGACTGTCTCACTGTTGACATATGACTTATCTTGTGTATGGAATGTTGAAACTGAAATAAAGTTGATTTCCCTTGACAGGTGAAAATCCAGCCGAGCTGTACCACAACGACGCCATGGCATCCATTTGGTCCTGGAAATGCTTCCTACTTATTTTTGTACTCTGGGTCAGCAAATAAAAGTTAAATGAACTACCACGACGACGACTATAAACTACGACTCCTATCCCTCGATTTCCCCGTTGGACCATTAAAGTCACTATTATTATTACTAAAAATGACTTGTTTCTCAAATGCTCATTTTACTTCCCATTTTCACACACAAAAATCATACCTTAAACTTTCACTCACAAATATGGAAATATTATAGCAAAACATTATGCGAATGTGCTTTTGCATAGTTGATTCAAACGTAGGTATTCATTCAGGTACCATACTCTGCCAGACACAAGCTTTTTGCATAAAATGAAAAAGGTATATCAAAGTATTTTGTGATTGCATTTAATAAGGCCTAGCTAACATATATATATCAGAGGTAACTTTACAAGATTTATCTCATACATTTTGTAGACTATGTAATCGAGTAAACTTGCTTAAAGTGCAAGGAAAGGGCTTGACATGGCCTTTTAAATTTAAACAACTAGTCACCATATAAAGCCATAGTCTAGCCCAAAAATTGACTCAGCAAGCTCCGACTTTATCACGTACAAAACAACGTAAATTACAGATACAGAAATCCTCTTAATGGGGAGAGTCACATTAATACTTTGAAAGTTATGGGCGATGGTCTACTCCAAATGAAGTAATAACGAAGTAATGAAGGGGACAACAGTGAGCAGAATTTCTTCCCCTTTTACACAACTGCCTCATTTTCATCTTCATAGAGGAGGTAAATGGGTCTCTCATATTTGGCCATCTTCATACGCAATCATACATACAACTAATAACTATTAACTCCAAAGAAGGGGAAGAAATTCCAGAGGTTGAGATTCCAAAGGATTCAAACAATTTCCACTACTACTACTGGTTAGAAATAAGAAATCTGTTGTAGTCTACAAAGTACTACTGGGAAAGCTCAGACTCCTCTGAGAGGGATGCGTTCTAAAGCGTAAAAAGGAATGAGAGAGAGAGAGAGAGAATTGAAGTAGAGAAATAATGTGTAATGTCAAAAATAATCCAATATTATGGCATCCATGGGTGGGGATGGTTTGTTCGGACGCAATGATGATGATGATGATGATGATATGAAACTCATAAAGTGCCATCAAAGTAAGGGAAAGAGATAATTTCATATCAGAACGTTAAAGATTTGACTCCCTGGATGGATAGACAAAAGAGCCGCTTTGTGTAGTATTATCCACACGGGGGTGGTGGTGACTGGTGAGTAAGGTCCACAGATCAATTTCATTTCCTGGTGGTGTACCAATCCAAAAACAATGAACCCAAATGTCGTAAAAAAGTTCATCATGAAAAGTTAAACTGAAGCCGGGCGTGTATGAGAAGTACACATTATTTTTTATTTAAGAGCTCAAAATCGATGTAATATTACTTTACAGGTCCACCCTCTATTTTCACTTAACGCCTTTTCTAAAAATATCCTATCAAATTCCCCATCAATGCCTTTTATTACGAAATTGAGAAATACTCAACAACCTACACATAAACGCCCACAACATGAGACAATTGTTTGCAAAACAAGTTGTGAAACTCATAAAGGATTTATACTTTCATGTTGAAATCGCACAAGACACCCAGAGTTAATAAAACCCTACATATTAAACTAGAAACACATCAAGGAACTTTATCTATTCAAAATCAATATTTAACGGTTATCGATAATCGGCCCTTTAGTCAAATTTACATGATGCCAAAAGTATGTAAAATAGAACACAAAGGACATTTAAATATCTATTGAATCTAAATTCTAGATATCCATTCTAGGCTCTGTGTAGTATGTGATATTATCATCACAAGGCATAATGTGAAACCCATAATCATCATTTTGAATTGTTTGCTTTCTTTCTCACAAGCAAATAGTTGAATGTTTCAATAGACACTGTGGTAGTTATGGTCGAATGCTCCGATTACTTTCGCTTGGTGGTTACATCACACAAATTACACCAGTTGTGTTCCAACTCCAACACACGCTTTTGCCACATTCAGATATTTAGAAAAGCATTCGTTCGTATGTATGAAATTATTATTATATGCATATAATTCTCTTCCGGTAATTAAAACAACGAATGCATAAGCATTTTCCATCGTGCATTACCGTGAAAATGGCAGATTTATGTAAACTAAGCTTCATTAAGGAAACTCATGACTTCTTCAAGGACGGTTGTTCATTACACCAAAAGGACATTATTATGGTGATTCTTCTCTAAAGAGTACATCAGTCATCTTTATAACATATAGTATACAACATTATATACATGCCATCTTACTTTTCAACAAAATCAGCTAAATTATGAAAGATGAAAGAGGCCAGACTTTTCTCGTAATATAGTGTGCATTTTAATGTTATACCTACTTTCTTCATACAGGGAGAAAGTAGGAAAAAAATAAATTATACACTTTGCTCTAGAGAGCGACAGGTGCAGTGCTGTTTTAAATTGTGGTGAAATGAAGACTTTTGGTTTTAATTTGCTTCTGTCTGATATCATGTACATAGAAGAGAGTTTGACTAAATTATATGAGAAAAAGTTTCCGAAAAAAAGTTTTTCTTTTGAGATTTTTTTAAGAACTTGAGAGTACGATGACATAATGCACATTTATCTAAGACTAAGTCACAGTTGAATATGACGTGTATCAAATTATTCATTTTTTTATGAACGAAGCGATTATTGAAAATATTGTCGTACCCTACCTTTTTGGCAAACGTTCAGAAGCAAGCATTTTTCTATAGCTGTATGTTATAACTATAAAAATTTTAAAAACCCATTACGACATAATTTCATTTCGTTCTGCCATCTGATCCCTTCCAGGTATTAATAACTGCAAGCAAGAAGCATCTATATACACAAGGACTCTTTAATATATAGGTTGTTCTCAGATAACAAAAATAACATGTAATACCCAATACACGTAGAAAGCAATAGGTTAGTAATTTCGTAGAAAGTATTTTCTTAAATATAAAACTCATCTATCATCACGGTCTCGCTTGTAGCGTTAAATTACATTATACGAGTACATTATCTTCGAACTGGAACTGTTTTGTAAACTAGTGCAGAAAGTCTATAAAGTCGTTGGGCAGCCTGCATCAAGAGATCTTATCAATATAGTGTGCGACCATCCAGCCATGGCCCATAAACCCATGGGAAAGGAGTTTCTTACTTTTTAACTAAAGGCCTGCCCTGAGTCCTTACTGGGTATAACGAGTAAAAACTAAAGTAAATAATAGTTGAAAGTATCTCAAATCTATAGGCATTATTGATTACGTTTCACTTTCTAGTTCCTTCCTGGACTCTGATTTGTTAGATCTCGTAACTCGTAACAGAAATAACTCGGCACAAGGCAATAAAAAAAGAAAAAACGGAAATAATGTTGATCTCTGTTGATGGAAAAACACAGTATCAATAAAGCAAACTGATAGAGAAAAAGAAAACTCTTCAATCGTTCTTCACCAACACTTCAGCATAACCACAAGGAGCAATACAGCAAATACACAAACCGCATGGTATTTTTGGGTTATAGCTTTTGGGTACATAGACACTTCAACATCTGAACCTACAAACTGCATCTTCAAATTCTCTTGATTCATTCCCCATAGGCATATATGTCATTGTGGGATAAACTCCAATCATTTTAAAACAGTTTAAACAAGTTGTCGTGTTTCTTTTTAAGTGTCATCAATTCAATTATTTAGTTTGGGCAATCAATAAAAGTATTCAAAAACTAAACCAATTCTGACTAACTCAATCTCGACCGTTTTTATCATGTACTCATTAGCTTTAAATCAGGTGTATAATACCTGTTGTAAATAAATTATTAAATATGATCAATATAAAATCATGAGAAATACATGAATTAAAATTAAATGATCTGGTTCAGGTTTGTCCTATGAATTGAAAACCTACGTTTCACAACTCACTGCACTATTGAACTCATTCAATAAAAGGTTTTGAAGCATGAGAAGATATACATTAGAGCATCAGTACTAAACAGCAAAACACACGAAGTCGTAAATGAGCATGAACCAAGCAATTAATGTAATTGTATCTTTGTCCAGAAGAGCTTGAAAATGGAAATGCCGCATAAAAGGACGAAAATAAGTGTGTAATGAAGCCATAATTAAACCACAAGCCACCATACCAGTGCAATTTTCCATACTGCAACCAAAGACCTATATACTGCAACCAAGCATAAGATAAATATAGCAAGGAAAATCATGTAAGAGACAAAGACTCATTACACCACACAATAGACGAAATTGTGTCACTGGGTAATTAGGTGAAACTTCGCTCAAAAGTAGATCGGATGTGTGAATGTGAATATTTTTACAATTAGTCGTCATCAGGATGTGGCAATGATGAAGAAAATAATTAATAGTTTTCAGTTTCAATATCAAGTTGGAAGGAGTTGATGCATTTTTGGAATTAACTTTGATATAAAACTAGAATGCATTAACAAAAGGGAGGTATTAACTTTCTAGACTTGGCTGCACAATATACAATAATTTGGAACAATGTTTTTCGACTTTATAGAGCAGTTTTTACTCATTTCACACATTTTTTATTATAGTTCATATAACTCGAGTAGTAATGAAACTAATTATAACTTTAGTGCCAACAACTTAATTTTTTCCCCATACGATTCCGATCTTGAAATTGAACAAGAGGAATTCAAACCTGAGTATAATTTCACCCAATTGTATTCTCCATTTCCAAAATGTTGCAATTTTTACCCTGACGGAGGTTACTACTCAAATTGTAACCATACTGTTTCTGACAAATCATTTCATGATGGAGATCCATATGTAACGGAAATGGAACAAAAGCTATTCAAATCTTTTCTCTCTACCTACGAGGACAGCATCACGTATACTACTGATTTACCATTACCATCACTATAAATCACAAAAAACAAACGCCTAGTGCTTAGGCTAAGCTGCGTGATGGCTAAAGAATGGAAATTTTTTTATTAGATTTGAAGTAAGTTTGCCAAAATGTGCCAAAGGACATAAATTTATCAAAGTGTATGCAAACACAGCAGGAGGGGTGGACGACGAGACTGAGAAAAGGAATCAAGGTCGGTTTTTGCACAACGGGTATTTCGGACACCACAATGAATTCTACAGTCCCCAGGAGTATTGCATAAATGGGTACAGATTGCTCAAATCTATCTATCTATCTGTATCATCTCTGCATAAATATTATATAATAATCACAATACATGCAACATATGAATTTATGAATTTATGTGAATCCAAAATCTTTTACTTGACAGACTAACAGGTGAATTTGTTGAAGTGAAGATTTGTGAGCCCGAGTGCTCTAAAGAAAGACCCTGCATACAAAAATGTTGCGACCCGGATGAGATTTACAGCTTTAGCCGAAGAAAATGCATTAAATCAAATCCTGTCCTGTATAATCCCATATTTTATCACGATATGTCCAACAGACTGAACAAACTTGAGCAAAAAAGGCTGCATCCCCACTTTACCATCAGATTTCCACGATCCTTTAAGTACCATTGTCAAGAGAACACGACCCAAATCTTCCCGTCTGGAAATCTATTTGCTGAATATCTATCCAACTCTACAGGGAGAAAATACCACCCTGCCGAGTTAGTTATTGTTTTGTCCCCTTTCACCTTTTATTCTTATTAGCACAATCACACACACTCATCTACTTGATTTACCCACTTCATGAATGATTATATTATGATAAATACATAGATTATAATTTCCTTTTGACTTCACTACCCATACAATACCGAGAGTAATACATTTTAATCACACTTGGTCATAGATTTCGTTTAAGAAAAGACGGCACAATACTTTACCGGAAGGATGGAAAAGCTATTGTACCTCTTGATGGCCAACCTATATTTCTTGAAGAGAATAATAGAAAGTGCTATAGGCTTAGAACAGAACATTATTGTCTTGACGGGGCTACTGAGTACGGAAGTCCGGATAGCTTTTCTAACGACGAAGGGGAAACTTTTCTTGTTACATGCTCGGAATATCTTTATGAGAAACCGGTAAATTTAATACACCCTTGGAAGCATTTTACTTTTACGAGTCATCATATGATATAGAAATCATACTCACAGTAGTAAATTGATTACTGACTTTTTTATTGAATTCTATTGAAATATAATCGATATAGGTTGTTGGACCACTTTCCTTTGTTTATGGGAATGTAATGATTGCTTCATCCTTTTTCTCCCTATTGACTGTACTGGTTTACCTGACTTTAAAAGAAAAACGAAATATTCATGGAGTTACTGTAGCATCTTATGCTACTTCGATGTTTTTCATGTATGTTTTCTTAGGATTGGCCCATCTTATTCGGTATTATTATGGGTCTGATGAAGTTCTTAAGACGAAATCTTGTGTGATGATTGGTAATAGTTTTAAAAGGGGCTTTATACATGTAGATAAATTAAGCTGATACCGAAATACCAATCTAGTTAATGTCTTTAATAGGAATTGCATCACATCTCTTCTCCCTGTCATCCTTTTTGTGGCTTACAATGATGAACTGGGACTTGTGGTGGACATTTAGGTAAGTATGCTGTTTATGAAATGAGTTTTAATATTTTCATTACCGAAATGCATTTAGCCGATGGGGGAGTTTGTTCGAAGAAATGTGATATTATAAGAGTAATAAGGGTGACAGTTTGACGAGAATCTGTATTTATGTACGTCATAGAAAAATTAGGCCAGCCATAAAATCCGACCATGATCCTAAGCTGTGGCGTCATTACCTCAAATATTCAATCTTTGGCTGGGGAATCCCCTTAATGATCATAAGTGTATCATCATACCTTCATTTTAACTACGAGTAAGGGTCCCATTAAAAGCTAATTGCCCATCAAAAAGTGATAAAACAAGCTAACGTGATACATACTATGTGCAGAAAAGCCGCTGAGGACGACTGTGCCGAGCTTGGAATACCATTGCCAGCATACGGAAGAGAATCATGCGAGATCAAGCAATTATCTCTTGGAGTTTATCTATACTTGCCAGCCTCCGTTTTGCTCCTTTGCAACTTACTATTTTTTACTGTCACCACTTACTCCCTGTGCAAACATGAAAGAATGACACTGATAGCTGTTAAGCGCTTGGAGCGTCATCATCAGTCGTAAGATGATTAAATTATATATGAATTTAACAGAAAAAACACTGGAATAAAAGTTAACACAGTGAGTAAATAAAAAATTAAATGGTGTATAAAATTTTTCATGTGTGTATTGTTAACAGGCTAACCTTGTTTGGGAAACTATTCTTTGTTATGGGTGTAACACGAGTGTTCGAAGTGGTCACTTGGGCGGAAAGTGGACCAAATCTGACTTGGTATTGGGCTGTGTTTGATATCTTCAATGTTTTGCAAGCTGTTGCTATTTTCATCATATATGTCTGTAAAAAAGATATAATGCGTTTGTTGAAGATTAAATTTCTTAGTATGATACCTCGCTTTTCCCCAGGTAATGTGTTTTTTTCTTTTTCTAATCAAATTTTTAATTAACTTTCACGGCTTATGCTCCTTATTTTTACAAATAATTTGGATGTTTTTATCATGAAAAATCTCATTTCAGCGTGTTCAAAAAACAAGACTAAAGATTACAATGGAAAATTAATTGCAAGAAAGTAGTCGATATCTCTCCCTACTTTTGCTTTTAAGCTTGTTATACTCTATTGAAGTAATTAGTTTCAACGCAGATTTTATTTAATATAAGATGTAAACTTGTTTATTTATTGTAATAAATATGTTTTTGCTATAATAGATGATTTAATAAAAACTACCCATTATTTTTCAAGTGTTTTTAAAAGTAATTTCAAAGCAAACTCGCTTTATTTATTTGAACTATTAAATAACACTAAACTAGAAAGTAACAACCTTCATAGCAATCAATGAATCAATAAACTCTATTAAGTCTAGCTCTGCTAAAAATAAGTGGCCCAATGTCAATTTGGCATTGGCGAGTCATTGTACAAAAAGCTTCAGAGTCAGCTTAAGACATATATCGAAACCCAAACTGTTTCAAAAGGACGTCATTCATCTCACGAGCTAAATTTTTATCTTAAAGTTACCAGAGTAGAGCAAAAGACAAAATTTTAGGAAAAAAAAGAATGAAAGAACAAAAGAGATGCGGGAGAGGAGTCGGTTGGGTGGGTAGTAGTAGTCCCAAGTCCAAGTCCAGTTGTTACATGAAGAGAATTAAAGGCCACAATCCAGTCTGCAAAAAATGTTAAAAATAAGAAAAAAAAATTGGCTTACACATACTTACGGGTATAGTCTGATAGTAAATAGAATGAAGTTGGAGATAGAAGCGAAAGAAGATCAGAAAGGAAATGAATTCAGTTCCCCTTTCTCTATGCGATCAGTCCATCCTGGAAAGCCAAGTCCGTTAGAGACCTATTTTCTTTAGTTTCAAGTAGACCGACTTAATACCATCTCGTTAAAAGGAGCTTAAGTCTCTTACTGGCACAACTCACACTAAAATAGATGACATGGGTGGTGGTGGTTGGGTATTGCATGGGGTTGAGTTTGTTAGTTATACTTGAGTTAAAGCCTCTTTTCTTGACTGCTGTAAAAACTCCTTTTTAGAACATTGTACAATCATTGTTCTTGTTCCTCTCTATTCAACCCTTTCGATTTTTAGACACTAATAATATTATTAGCTTTCCTATTACCCTTTCGCATTATTGGTTATCCCAGATTTTGGGTTCAAACCGGACAAACTCTTACTCAGCCAAAGTCCTATAATATAAGCCATGTAGAGTTATAGAAGCAGAACATGGTTCATTATTATAGAGAAACCGGAAATCTGACTGTAATTGTGATTTTCATAGTGTGACACCAATCACCAATAAAGCCTCTTCAAGCCTTTAGTACATTTTCCCCAAGACCAGTGTGTCCATTAGTGAAACCCCTTTATTATTTATAGAATTGCTATTGATATAAGTTTCAAATGTAAAGATACTAAAGCTGGCTTTGAATGGTAAATATGTCCAAATAGACTTAAATAATAAGAATGTAAGTCAATTTAATTTTAAATGTCTTTTAGTAAATTCTTCGAACAAGCTGAAACTAAGTTGTAAGTAAATCACAATCCCATAATTTGATGTAAAATACCATTAGATGCACAATAGCTTTCTGTCGTAATCAGAGGTCGGTTTAAGAAAATTTAAAAGTCTCAATAAGATTATAAATTCTATCCGGACCATTCTATTTAATTTCTTTAACCTAAGGTTTAATCACAAGTAGCTTTGTAGTAGAATTTAATTTCCTAGCTATCAACTACTCTCTCTGTTGAATTGCCATACAACTCAAGATCAGGCATAGCAAGTCAGAGCTATTCGGAATCTAAATTTCTTCTTTGTACTTTCATGTTACGCTTACTGTTACTTTCAATGTTGTGTGATGCAATATGGTTTCATGGTAGTGGCATTTTCTTCGTAATTTCCTATTTTATTCTCCCTTTCTATTCTGCTCTTAGCTAAAATGTTGAAAAAGTACAAAATGCCAAATCCATGTTTTTGCCATCATTTTCACAGCAGCTAGCAGGAAATTAAAGATCGCTCTTATTGTTGGGCCTTACTGGTTATAAATTCATAAGATTTTATTTTCTAACAGTTTCAATAATTTATTACGACGTGGATTTCTTTGGCACTTTTTAAGGATCTGAGATTTAATTTTAACTCCGTTGGTGATTATTAATAATAATTAATTATTATAAGCTTCTGATCATTAAAAGATTTTATTTTCATTAATAAAAAAACATTTTGATCTTTTATACTTATAACCATCAAGCTTCTGCTGCGTTCCAATATTATCTTATACCGTCGTTAATTAAATGTTTTAGGAATATTTCATTAGTCTTTGATTAGTTTTATGACACGTTAATCATTCTCAGCAGATAGGCCTTTTTCCCTTGACGTTTTCAAAAGTTTGGAGAAATGCAGCAAATTTGCATTCAGATCTTATCAGGAAAATAACTAATGAATCCAAGTGAAATTAATTTCTTCCAGGTAAATTAGAGTTTTAAGCTAACTCCATATAAATATAATGCTTGCTGATTATGTCTTAGTGTTAATAAATTCTGATAACGGGTTTATCACTTCAGCCATTTACTTTACCCATACTGCAAGTTGTGGTCATAATACCTAAACGAAAACTTCTAAAGATTTAAAATGAAGTGAGTGAAAGTAAACGAATAAAGAGCACTTGATAGTAGAAACGATGGAGAGAAAAGTACAATCCCTACTGACCTAGTCATAAGTCAGTCTTGGCCTCGTTTCCTGAGCCTTTTAAGATGTCTAATCAGATTCTAGTCAACATTCCTTAGCTTTGAAGTTGCTTACTTTGTATTTGCCGAGCTTAACATTAGTCTACACGACGAGTAGTTGAAGAGTCTCTTAAGAGAAATTTAAGATTGCGAAATCACACAAAATTGTCTTTATGCGTTTTACCTCATTAACAAATCCCTTAGTAGTTCATTTTCGAACTTTCTCGAGTTTTCTCTTTTTACATTCTCTTTTTCAACACAACTCTTTTCTGAAAAGTTAAGAATCAAGAAGGATTCAGAAATTACAAGTGACTTCTCAATGAGAAAGACTGAAGCTTAGTCTAGCTAGCTCTAGCTAGTCTTATTTTCTCCAAAGTATATAAACTATAGACTATTTAGACTTTAATATAATTGTGCTCTATTTCTCAACCTTTATAAACTCAAAATTTATAGGATTTTACTCATTTCCCAAGAAAAGATAAAGTGAGTGGTTGTGAATTCCAACATCATTAGAAAAAAAGCTGAAAAGAACCCAAAGGATTAAAGCAAGAAATTATACTTAAAACTTATTAAGACGAACTACTTCTTTCAACAATTACAGCTTTTGGTTAATCAAACAAAAAATCAATTCAGATTTACGGATGTTCATTAATCTTAAGTACTTTTGCTATCAACTTTCAAAGTCGAGTTTTAAAATCGGATTATTCATCTGGTTTTCGATATTTCATATCGTTATTATAAAATGTTGTATACGAGCCACTAGGAGGTTTCTCCATAAAAAGTATAAAGCACATTACAGAACTTTCTTTAGTACCCAGTCTTTAGCAGTTATATAACTACATATGACCTTGTTTATTGTATAATGATATGCAAATGGGATAATAATGTCGTATCACGCTGTAAATTATTTATTTTAATATTAAAAGATTTCCCCTGTAAACAACCCCGATATAAACGCATAGGTCAGTTCACAAATGATTAATAAAACATTACGAGGTTTCTTTGAGGTTTCTATCCCTGCCAGTGCCAGCATCCAATAATGTTTTATTTCGAGTTCCACATACGCTATGTATTTGAAGACCAAATTCACTTACCTAATAAAAATATATAAGATAATCATACCAACATTTTGTCTGTATAAATACCTAAGTTGCATCATCACCTATACAATGGCTGACAATGCCTGACTTTTTTTTCAATTTTAACGGTTGTGTGAACTCTATTCTATAAAGTTGGCAGAGGCTCAACTGGCCAAATTTTGATATCAGGTCTCCACCATTTGGAAAATGGCACTACTTTTACATCTCTTCCACTGTCAGTAAAACGTGAACCCAACGAATTGCTTATTTATTGCCAAAATAAACTGTAACTTCATTTGCATTTATTGCTACCAATAAAAGTTATCTAATTTTATCCGCTCCTCCTTTTTGTGATCACTTTGCAATCAAATGCAATAAAGTCAGAAGATTTTTGCATTTTTGTGCTTGGTCCAGACACCCGACACTTACATAAGCAAACCAAAACCAACAGTTGACGGTGTTCCTAGCATTTACATTCTACCTACTTTGTTGATTGACATTGCTTATTTATAATATTGCTTTCACTACAAATAATAGCCATTTGAAACAATATCCAGTTTTTCGTAAGACATTGAAACCAAACGAAAAAGTTGCATTTCATATTTATATTTATTTTAATCTATTCCAGTTCTTTTCTTAATCCCTCGTGGATACTTTTCAATTTTATCTCAATAAAACAAACAACCACGAACAAACGTTCATACAATATTTGTCTCACGTACTAATAACAAACAAAAAATGTTTTTATAAATATTTCCTTTTTTTAATCTGGCTCAAGTTCATCCATACTCCAAGCTAACTTTAAAATATACACTTCGACTTTAAACTTTAAACACAATGCAGTTCTTGAATCAAAAATCATCCAAATTCAAAATGCACAAAACCCCAGCCAGATCTTGGACCATTCACCAGAATCTAAAAAAAGGAAAGATAACGATGAAAAGGATTTTTTCTCCCATTCATTCTTGAGAAGGGTAATCATCGGTGCAGATAGAATTTCAACCGAAGTTGAATACAAAAACGACACAGAGTCCTGGAATAACAACAGCAAACAAAATATGAAATGAGACACAACTACACATAGATACAATACAAACATCATATCAAAAAACAAGTCTATCCATTTCCTAAAGACATCCTTACTGTCTGTATCTTATTTATACTCAAAAAGAAACGCTAGACCACGACAAACAGCGGCTTCTTGTGTTTCCACACAAGCAGATAAATGTAAAAGAAGAAGATTTGTAAAAGTAGCAGTATCAGCCCCATCGGAGAAAGTGGATGGGAGAGAAAACTCCCAATTTTCCACATGAGAAGTTGGTAAAAGCCTCTATCAATATCAATCAAGGGGATCGTTCAGTTCATCTAATTTCTATGATTGTTCCCATGTACATTTCTACGGGTATTGTAAAAAGGCCAAAGAACCCCCTTCATTTATACCATTTCTTCTATAGACCCCATATACACTTTGCCCGAGTGAAAGCAAAACTAAATACATTTTACATTACAAAAAACTACAATAATATACAAGTAGATTTTATGTACAAACTAAAATCCAGGCCTTTTTATGTCTGCCCACGAAATTAGCAGTTGTTTGCCGTTTAGTAAACACAAGACAACATACACAACTACTGCTACTGGAATCCCCTACAATCTATGTACAAACAAATACTATTACACAATGACTACATGGAAAGAGACCGTAACCAAAATTTCGTTCCCTGGAGTTTTAAAAAGCATACACTTTTTATTTTTGAATAAAATCATAAAAAAGACTTAACAAAGAAAATAGCTCTCAAGACCAGTTTGTTTGGAATTGTTTGAAGTTTTGGGAACTGGCTTGTTATCTTGTCCTGATTTTTTAAACTTTTCTTAAACAAGCTTTATTTAAAATGCGGAGTGATTGTTCTCTTGTCACAAACTTAAGTTTCTTGTTGCACAAGGAGTACAAAAAAATGAAGAGAGTATTATTTTAACCACTTGAATCTTATTTGTTCCAGTGTAATAATAATAATAGCATGGTACAACTCATCATTCTCAGATTGTAGAGCTTTTAACCCCTGACACAAAAGGCTAGCATTTAGGTATAAGCACAAGTTTCTAACAAGAATCATTTCACATTAGACATAGTTTGACAGATTAAGTAAAAATACTTTTTATAAATGGTGTGTTTCTAAAGTGAGATAGAATGTTGAAAAAAAACTAGTAGAGCTTGTCACTCGACCTCAACTAACCATCCCTTCTTGTTCAAATCTCACAGCAACTTTTTTAATTATATCAAACTTTTTGTTCTGTGCCAACTTTGCTTAGAGAAAAAACTCATCATTCATTATTGTTTGAGTCAAACGTTTGAAAGATAAAGAGACTCTGTACTATTATTTTTTAACTTACGTCACTTCTTCTTCCTTTTTTTCTGCTTATTAATTGGCCTTTTAAAGTCGAAAAAGCTGGAGATGGATTTGATAGGAATGTAATAGAATGTGCTGGTATTTTTTGTGCTTTTAAAACTTTTTACAAAGCCTTGGGCAAAGAAGTTGACAAGGGATGATGAAAACAATAAGTAGGACGTGATTTAAAATTTGTAAAATAAGTTTTGTCAGACAATAGACATGTTTCCAAAGTATACATGTAGGTAATAACGAACCGGTTGCAGACGGACATATGCCAAGACCTCATACTATGCAAGAATTAGGGCAATATATCTCACATATTATGAATGCCCTAAGTAGACCATTCTCTTCAGTGAAAACTATAGTAGTTTGGATTTAGACACCAACACAGATGAGCCGATGACTTTCACCCTTCATTCTCGTAAATCGGGTAAAAAGGACAATATGAAAAGGCTTTTTTTATATCTTAAAGATCAGTCTAAATCTTCCTCCTTGTGGGTGGGTTAAATACAGTCTGAGCCAAGCTAGAAAACAGGAAGTAAGGTTTTTAACCGTAAGTAAACCCTTGATGTTGCGTACACACGCTACATAATGTATACCAATTCCAAATCGCGAAACATTTTCCGTTTCTTGCTAACCGAGAAAGCAGTTTTACCAAATACCAGCAGCAGCACCAGCAGATCTGTGGGTTTCCTTTTCAACTCAAGAAGCATAAATCTTCTGAGTAAACCTCTAGGTCCATTAGAACCCTCATAAAATTCACTGTATAATAGTGAATAGTGAATAACTGCGGCTATCCTCAGCCCCTAAATTGTTACAGAATTTTTTTCGATGACGCCAAAGCTGATGGGTGGGATAGGATTCTTACTAGGGATTTTGGAACCACATGGTTTATTAGGGTATCAACTATCATAGCCCATTCAGAAAAGCATTAATTTTTATATGATGAAGTCCACATGGTCACAGAAACCAGAGTAAAGAAGGAGCTTTTTAGACGCTTTGTAGTTTTGACCCTGGAGCTTGATGGTGAGTGGGGTCACTGTCAACTTTCATACAATTGTGAAAATATCCATTCATTTTATGGATACGCACACCAGCATTATTACATCAAACTGAAACTAGAAAGTATCATGATGGTAGTAAAACAAAATTCATGTTAGGATATAAGATTTAAAGCCACCCCAACTTCTTGTAATGGAAATCCAACACGCATTCAGTGAAAACAAAACGTAATAAACATTTACTTGGGGGCACCCTGAGACTTTTGGATCCAGATCTTTCTGAATACTTTCACTTTCCGTCTCAACTCATTTTCAATAAGAAAACTGACAGCAATTCAATCAACTAAAATGGAAATGGAAAATGTAACGCGATGTGTAAATAATCATCATACTTTGTATTGCATGCATGCATTTATGCATGCGTATTCAGTAAATGTGGTTTCTAGACGCAGTTTTTACATCATTTACTATAGTCTATGTCAAAAATTTTGTTTTTTCCCACTGCTACAAAAAATCTTCTAAACTTGCATTAGCAAATTGAAGTCAGACATAGTCGTGAATTTTTAGACCCATGCAGTAATATGATTTGTTAAAACGACAGAAAATGAACAATTTTTATAAAACTGCTGCATGCAATTTTGGAAATTGTGAGTTAAAGGGGCCGTGCCTTTTCGTGTTCAACCTGCTCTTTGAATTTAATAGATGAAGATGATATTCATCTCCAATAATATGTTTGGTAACTCCCTAGTTTCTCTATGTTCAGTGATCTGCAAAAGTAGGAAGCTACTTTATATAAGATGCCAAAGAACTTTCTTTTGTAGTATATTTCAGCTGTAAGAAATTTACTCATATGCATTCAAGGTAAAAATGCAATTGAAATTCTAAGTCGTAATTCCATAACAAACACCATTAAAAATGATACCTTTCGTAACCTATTGAAAACTCCTCATAATATACCATTATCTGCAAATCAAAGTAGAAACGGGAGATTCAACATCGTCAAACATAGTTCAAACCAGGCCAAGCATGGTAATACTTTGCTAATACGAAATAACAACTACTTTTCTTAGTATAGGTAATAAAGTGAGCCTTTTGAGAAATTGTAGTAAATGAATGTTATTATGATAGCCGAGTTTGCAGTGCATCTATGAAGTATGCTTATGTAAGATTCAGCAATTGTCCTTATATAATAGATTTAGCCAATTGCAAGGATAGCCCATAGGAGAAAGTAATAAACGAAGTAGTTTTACAGCAAATATGCGACTTTTATTTCTATCACTTTGTATACTTTTATTAGAAGCGATAAGCAATTTTCAAGACTTCCTCATTTGTACCGATTGAATTGTCAAAGCATGGAATATACTCATTTCCAACTTTATTTGAAATTCTCTAGATGCAATTCAATAAAGTCAATCTGCCTTGCATTCATATTTGCCCTATTGTTCGCCTAATACGTTTTCCCCAAATGATTCATGTATGAGCTATACTACTGCCTGCCAAACAGTTGCTTAAAAAACTATTATTTTTCTTGATTTTGTCCTTACTTTGTCACAAGTTCAGTTCATCTGCTGAGTTGGAACGGAACGCTCTTCGTGATAAATTGGACTTGGTGTATTGAATACAATAACATATGCCTGTATAGTACAAACTCAATGAAATAAGGGGAAGTAGCTCAAACATTAGGAAATAGAATTTAACCCAAAACAGCAAGAACCACCACCACTGCCAACTACTACATACTATTACTATCATCGTGACATCATGCACTTTCACGTCCTTTTTAAAGCCTCTCTATTTTACGATTTTACGATTCTATACTTTCCATAGATTTCAGTGGTAGTAGTGGTAGCCGTGCTTTAGATCTATCCATTAATTGAGCATCAGACGGGTTTAATTTAATGTCTGTATGAATTGTACCGGGGTACAATACTTTGTAGAGCATGCTGACGACGCTGAGTATAATAATATGTCTCATTTTGTTCAGCCCCTGTTGATATAGGATAATAATTTAATTCGGACACTCTGCGTCAGATGTGGAGACAATTACTCACTGTCACCTTCCTATTCCCTGCCACTTTCTCCATTTGAGTCTCTTCCAACTTTCCTTCCTTTGCATTAGTATTAGAAGTAGTGTACCTACTCTTAATAGTCACTGGTAGCAGTGTAGTAGTACATCAGAGACCTTTTCAAACTTGCCATAAGAATCTATTATATAATATGGCATTATTATTATAAGTTGGACGACCAGACCAGAAGAGAGGTGTTTGTAGTACTTGCCTGGCCTAGGGAGAAAGTAGAGTAGATGGATGAAATTTCCCTAGAATACATAATGCCTTCCGTGGACCAAATTGTAAATGCATAGTACAACTATCACGCAAGAGACTGGCTTGACAGTACTTTTGGAATTTACATGAGAATTACTATAACCTCTTCATTCAATAAAGCAAATTCTTCTTAAAGTTAGATGATTTTAAAGAACTTCCTCTATCAGCATCTTTTCCTTAGTCTTCCTTTTTCCCCTATGAAATATTAAGTTTTATTTCCCAGCCATAAATAAAATCTTGGATCAAACGTGTTGCTAACTTAGTAATACTGATAAAAGTTGTTAATAATGTGAAATCGCGTGAAAACAATACGAGATGTTTTATTACCTAATGATTCCATAGTTGTAAGTGTATTTCTAGTTATGGCTTCACTCAATTTGAATTACCAGTAGTAAAATGCATACTTGCTGAGTTTGCGATTAGTGAATTGCTTTTATTCTAGAACCCATTTATTTTACCTAAACAAAGTAATATAGTATAATAGAATGGAAAGAGAAAACTAATTTAACAATAGAGAAAGAGGAAGATGCAGTTGGTCTCTTTTACCAATGTACCTGGTGGATGTGGATTTTTCACTGTATGAAAACCATACCGGAGTTGAGCAGACTCGACCAAATTTCTATTTTGGCAATTTTCTGTAACGAATATTCAGTGATGCCAAAAGGTAGCCCATTTCAGTTCTAGTTTAGTTTCACTTGCTACGCTTTTGCCTTACTGCCTTTGAGCTTTTGTTGTTTACAAGAGATAGGGAAAGTTTTTTCATGTCATAAGCAAATATTTTCATTCCAACACTTTTATTAGACCAGATATTTGAAAAGTTAGTAAATTTCCTTGTGGGAAAATGAAATGGTTCACAAAGTACTGAACACAGACTATCTTTCTATTCTATATATCCCAATAAGTTTGAATAGGTAAGAATATGTAGCCAACACTGGTAATAATGGTAGTGTTGCAGTATTTGCAGTAGCAACTTACTTGTTAGATAGAAAGGGTTCTATTGTAAAAGTTGAACATCCACCACTTATCGCTTTACCTAGACGGTATGACTCGGGTGAAAGTAGTGCTTTGGATTTGGATGTACCCTTCCGAGATAGGTTTGTCTATTTTTTAGAATATTCGTATTTAGCACAACCTGGTCTTTATCGGGTATAGCTTTTGTACGCTTTCATCGTTTCACCTACAGTACGGAACTTCATTCAGCTAGTGTCAGAGAGTTTTCATTCAGTCAACAGAATATCATTCAGGGACAAAATGGATTCTCATGTGAAATGTAAACTGAAAATGTGGAAGTGGCCTCGTTCTTTAAAATTATGTGGAATGTTTACTGTACAGTGTGTGATTGTAGTCTATTGACACAAAATACTATCAAGGTAAGGCAAGAAAATGGGGATGCATGAAGGTTAGGTCGTGTCGGCGTGTCGTAATTTTCGTCATGTGGGTGTTCGCACATAGTTTGCTTTAATATCTTCATTCATTCCCTGCTCATTGTTACCTTTATACATCCACCAAGGGTACTATTTGTAAGGGTTTCACCAGCTGGGTATGAAAGATAAGACGTTGGGTACCATATGCAAACAAGGTGTCAAAATCGCCATCACACTTGGACGAAATCTCACCCTATTGATATTACCACACATGGCATCGTCAATACATTGATGAAAGAACAAATAACGATAATGCGGGTCAGTGTAGCTAGCACAACAGAATAATAACGCACTGCAGTTTGAGCCTCATTTTCTTTTATTATAAGAAATCGTATCCATTTATGGGATGCGTGCGTAAGGGATACATGCAGTTTGGCATTCAAAAATATAGGTTTTATTTTTAGTTTAATAGCATAGTTCAAATAAAGTGTTTTCCAAACAACAGATGAGATTTTTGCGATGTATTTTTTTCTTAACAAGTTGCAAATGAGGAACTTAAAACTTTGTTTTGTTTTACATGACGGGACATCTTTTTTTTAAATAGTAAGAAAGAAGAAATTAGTACATTGAAAGTATAATACTATGTATAATAAGACTGACTCGGCATTAATGTAGTAGTCAACGTCGATTTTGGTTGGGTAAGTTTTGGTCAATATGCACCAGGACAGATTATAGTGCGAGTCAGGGCCAGGACCTACAAATTAACCCTAAGGTCGAATTAGTCCAAATTAACACAACTTAACACCCTATTCTGCTATCTGCTCTGTCGTAACTAGAACTCTGTTCTAGACTAGGTCGACGTTTGCAAAAAAATCGTCATATACCATAACACATACAAATTATTAACAATGATGACAAAGATATACATCCGTTTTCTTCAAACTACAATGCAATAAAGTCTTCCTGAAGCTAAAAGTTTGAATATTACAAAAAGTGAAGCAATATCCTGAGGAAATGAAATGTTTTCTTTTCGGAAGAGAAAGGAAACAGGAGAAATCTACATATTTTTATTTAATGTTATTTGAAAAAAGCAAAGTCAAAGGAAATCTGTGTTTTCTTTAAGACAGAGTGTGATCTCGCAATTTCGGAAGCATTAAATATAAATAGGAATGTAACCCTGTCTTGTCGTCATTGTGCCGTGATATTATTATTACTATACATGTACTTTCTCTACTCTTACTTTGTATCACTACTTTCACCACTACCACTATACTATACACCACCACCACCACCACTGCAAGCTTATTTAATGATGACACTTCCATTCCAATTGTGTAAAGATATGAAACTCTATCGGTACTTGAGGACACTCTGAGTATACAAATTGCGTAAAATCATCCAGGAAATGGCTGATTTGATACACTAGTGTTGTATATTTCTCCTATTCTAAAAGAGATGAGACTTTACGAAATATATAAATTTAAATATTTCAACCGCAGAAATCTCTGACTCACTTTACTACAGAGTAAAACTAGAAATACACGTAGGTACTCTGGAAACAGTGGTATTACTTTTGAAAATGGAAATCATATACATACTTTCAGACTTGTTATAAAATTGCAGACCTTTTGCAGTGTAACAAAGCGTTTTTTCAATGCAATTGGGTTATATTACACCATATGATAAAAGATATTCAAAAGTTGCTTTTGCCATTATCAGTTTGCATGCAGACGTAATATTTTTCCTTGAATATAATAAGAAATATCCTCAGGACATGTATTAGTCTTCGTTTTGTGAAAAGTTCTTATTTTATAATGCAGTGAGCTTAACGTTTACGTATCAAACTCCGTAAAGCTAGATTGAACAACTTTCACCTTCTTTGTATTGTGCCATTGTCATTTGATCGTTCTAACTTGAAGGTGGTGATATGAATGTGATTGTTACAGGGTTATATAGTTAGGTATAAAGAAACCCTCTAGTCTTTGTAATATTACTACAGTCCCTTCTTATGCATGCACCTTAGCACCCTTCCTTACTATTCCTAGGTAGATTTAACTTCTAAACGTAAAATTTCTCCGGTTGGCCATAACATTGTTCCATTGTATTGGATCATTTTTCTCTCTAGATCATGAACTTTTGTAGGTCGTTTTGTCGTCATGCTTTGCAAGTAAACTATCTTGAAAATTGGTATAACATAAAGCGAAATAGCCTATGAGTTTTATAGATCGCGATTGCTATTGTATCAGTCAGTAATGTAATGTACTAACTTGGTAACAGGGGATTCAAAGCCATGTCAACTACACACACACAAAGCTAAAAAGTCGAAGAAAGAGTAGACTAGCCTAGTAGTAGACATTTAGGTGACCTGACTTTATCCCCTGTGAAATGGATACAGCTTCTCATTCCATTTCAACACAGGTATTTGCTTTCCAACTGCATCGCGATTCCATTCCACCTTTTACAACATAAACACAATAACCCTTCAGTGTCACAAAAAGAAAGGCTTGCAAGGAAGCACGTCCGGCAAGAATCCTATTATGAAAAACTGACTGGGTAAAACGCTTCACTTGACTTGGACTCACGGTCTAAGGTCTAGTCAATGGTGGTATAAGTACTATGTGGCTATGGTGGGATATGGATAGAAGGAACGGAATAGATACGTAAAGAGAGATCAGAGGTGTCCAACTATTTGAACTGCTTGTTGAATAACTTTTCTGAAGGACGTGCTTCCTTGAACGGTACACATGGAATAACGAGATTCCTAATCAGTAAACATAGCACTTCCTTTGAATTCATCTGCAATCTACTGTACAACAAGGAAAGGAATTCAAAAGGATGTATGGCATTAAAGAAAAGGTAGTCTAGAGATACTAGATAAAAGTTGAACCCAAATAGGAAGCAGTTTGAGTCACACCGTTTCACAAAACCAGGAAACTAGATTTTTGTAATAATGCGAACCTATCCATCTATTCCACATAGTTTTGGTACAAATGGTTCTAGTACTTCATTTATCTCAACTTTTTTTTGGACTGACGGCTCCAACTCAATTCACTACTTTCATCTCAATAAAGTAGGTAGGAATTTAATGTCGTCAACCTACTGACTCACAAACTATGTAAAAGTGTAAGGTAATAATGTGGAAGTGAATGATTATATGGTTCATGATACGAGAATTCCGTAGAAGCATTAATTTCTGTTGATATGAATGGCAGCGTGATGTTTAACCCCAATTTAGTTATAGAGTTATACAGCTTTCTGTGAATTACACGGATAGATGAGAGAAACACTCTGACAAATCCTTTACTCGACGCAAAAATCTATTTTTTGATTTAGATACTGTGTACTTTGTGCATGCAAAGAAACGAAGATGCTTTCACATTTCAGCTACAATACGAAATATTTTTATTTGTCAATCTCAAGGTTTGAAATGTCAATAAGAACCCATGCCCAAGAAATAAACAAGCAATTATATTTTCTAACCTATGGCATTTTTTTCATCTTCTTGAGCTGTAAGAGCTGTTGAAGCCACTTCGAGTGGGATTCTAAGAAAATTTGACCTTTGAAGTTCTCTAGTACAGGGAGTTCCGATTGATTTTGATGCATTTTTGCTTTATTCGAATGATTAGACTTTGGAAGGAAGAATGTATCAAAAACGAAACAGAGTACAGTGGGTCGACAATCACGAGCCAAGTTTGCAAACTCTAACACATGGGTTGAAGTAGGAACAGAATTTGCATATTGTTCGTGATTGGACCATCCCTGTATTCTTCCATGCAATACCTAATCTTCCGAAAAAGATTTGATAAAAATCCATTCGAAATTGTCTAGGATATGCTAGAAAACTTCAAAAGGGTCAAACTTTCTTAGATTCACCTTGCATGTCAAAGTATCGATGTCAGACATGCTGGTCATCATGTAACGATGTAAATAGCCTTTCTCAACATCTCTGAAAGCAAAGTGTCTATCTATAGAATAGTAGTAGTAGTGACTCAAATGTCTCAAAATGTGTTGAATGCATGCATACTGTTGTACACTTCGATCATATAAAAAAGATGTAGAATTCCACATGGCTTAGTTTCCATCAAATAAGATAATCCATCTTCTAAATGGAACGGCTTATCGAACTGATCTCATTCATGATTCTCAATTTATCCGTATCACTACAATCCTTTTCAAACTAAAGACACTCTCTTCTCTGTGTCCTTTCCCTTCAAAAGCAACCAAGATCAAAATCACCGAACATCATTCATGCTATTGAATTGCACTCATGTTAGCTTCAAACCATCTTGTACGACGATTCAATACTTTCAATTTAACGCGAATCATTGGTGGGCTTGTTCGGTGAAGGTAAATCGAAGAAAATTTCAACGGACTCATAAATCTTTCGAAAAGATCTAGAAATGAAAGTGAATTTATTCAGATTTGAGTTGATTTTCTGATTACCGAATCACCTAACCTAAATAAATTAAATTGAATGAAAAGACACAATCTCTCAAATGTTTTTATTGAATCATTTGAATCGCAACAATTTTCTTAAAAGTCTCGTTTCCAGAGTTTACGTATAATTGGAAAAGTCAACTCTCAAAGGTTTTAGCTCTAGTCTCTCAGTTTCTTTACCAAATTGGCAAACGAATATTGTAGCCTTTTAGGTCATCATAATAGCTTACAGGTCGTTGAGACAGTTGTGAATGTGTGCAAACTTCATCATTGCTCCATAACCTTCTATCTATATCTCTAACTACCATATCGGTCTCAATCCAATTTATATAATAATATAAAAGTCTAAGTACTTATATCAAGGTTTAAATGAAATGAAATCCATAATTTTAGGTTGTAACAAGCAGACTTATCAAAATTTTCGTTCCACATCGCTAACCCGCAGATGGTAGTTGGTTGGGAAAGTAGCCAAAACATATGGGATTGAACTCAACCGAACTAAAATATCTTTCTGGAAAAGTAAATTCTTCTGAAACGAGCAAAGAGAGAACTATCATCATCATACATTTATTACATATACTTACCTCTCTAAAGTCTATCTATAGCGAAAACTAGGTTTACAACTAACAAACAACAGGCAGAAGGTCTGATTGTGAGAAAAAGTAGAAAGTTAGTGGTTCATGAAGGAAAAAGCCAAACCTCCGTCACTATCCACATATACGACTTATAACTTTCTACTCTGTTTTCTGTTACTCCTGTAGTTAGTTATTCTTATCATGGTAACTGTAAGGTGGAAAGCTCACACACAATCTAAATCCGAAGTTCCGATGAAAGTTGAGAGAAAGCTTCAGAAGACGACCAGTGGTGAAAAATACTACGGACTGAGAGAGTACTCATACACCCGTGGAATCTTCCCATATGCCTTCCAAGTCTTTAGAAAGTACCTACATGATTGTATACAAGATTTTATCTATGATTCCACCTCCACTTTTAACCTTCGTTCACAGACCCTTATCTCCACTACTATCAAATCAACTATCAAACAACCCTCTTTGCTACACATTTCATTGTATTCAACTCCCCCTTCATTCCCTTATATCTCACTTTGAGCTCGTAAATGGTACTTTTTATAAAAATATGAGAACCACTTCAAATTTGAACATCTGTCTCAGGTTTCCAAATTCCATCCAATACCGAAGCTTACAAAAGAAAAAGAAATATCTAGCGGCTACTTCTAGAGCAATTACCATGAATGAGGAAATCCTGGTTGTATCTCAATGAAAGTAAACAGTTAACATTTATATGAAGTCTTCCGAAAGGTAGAAGAAAGCAAAACGAACTGAGTTTTCTGGGCATCATAGTCCTCTTGCCAGAATCCCTTCGATTTTGATGTAGATGTGGTTGATTAACTGGGTTGAATGATTAGGTGGTATATAACATAATATGATGAGATAGTGTTCAGCATCCCTAACTCTGGGTGGATCTTCACTAGATACAGTTGTAAGCCCTTCAGGGGAATTATTTCTGATTGAATAGAAACTATCCAACATGCAACTTGAGCACATAGTCCGTCTGTACTTTGTACCCAACAAACTGGAGAAACTATTTCATCTCATTTGATCAACTTTTGTTCCTCTAAATTAACCGACTTTCAAAACTAAAACTAGGCATGTTTACTCAAACTTGAGAAAAAAACTCTCTGTGTTGTTACAAAAGTAAATCGTCCGGAAGCAAATCTAGTCGATTATAAGAAACTAGATCACGATTCATGATGCAGATCTGAACTTTGTTAGTTATTATTACATATACTGCTTGACTTGAAGGGATCAAACATTGCTTGCATTTTCAGGTGCATGTTCAATTTCTCTTTATCTCGCCTTTGTTCCCATTATTGTCTGGTATATGTAATTGATACAACCTAAATCTAAAAGAAAAAAATTCATCAAAACTTTTTCTTATCTTTCCTCATATCATTATTACAAGATAACTTTGTCCAAACAAAAATGAGACAGTGGAGAAAAGGGTAAGGAATAAGGAAATGGTATGTAGGTGGTTATGCGAT
>JAQGAA010000309.1:0-25097 GCA_034696425.1 Isotoma viridis
TAACTGAGGAGGGAAGGAATCGAACCTGAGACTTTTTCAAGGTCTAGGCCGACGTCCTAACCACTCAGCTACGAGGGGTGTGTGTGGTTCCCAGATTGCTTCTTTATATGCTAACTGTATGATGAGTGAATATGAGTTTTTTTTAGAGTAAAGTGTAAAAAAAAGTATTAATCTTACGTGAAAAAGTTTGGTTTATGCAATGATTGTCTGTGGAGAAAAAACAGGAGGTAGATTTTATAATTATTATGATGATATCATCTGTTGTGTGGTTTGGGTCTAGTCGTAGTTATTTTATTTTTGAATTTTTAATACTTTTAACTCACTCATTATTTCACATTCAGGATAACCAGACTTACAGACAGGATTTATAGCGTCTTAAAAAATTATGCATTTTCTCACTAGGTATCCCTTTTTCGGAATGAATTTTATGTTTTTTCACTTGCTGGACAAGCCAATCTATCAGATTTGCTTGAGAAGTTTGTTTTCTTCTGTAGCATCAGCTTCCTGTAGTGTTTATTAAGTTGGTGTAATATTCTTATAGGGATTTTCTTTAAAAAATGTCTTACCCTCTTCACCTTTGTGTATGTATACAAAGGGAAGCGACGGGTTTTCTGCTTTTCTACAACATTTAGAACAGAAACCATTATTCCTCTTTGTGGTTCCAAACCATTGAAAAAGTGTATCTGCAAAAGTAATTTCTTTTTGACTTGTATGAATTTATGCCAAAGCTTTATAGGCTTCCTGCATTTATTATGATGCAACTACCAAGAATATATATCTACGACTTTTTCCATTTTTTTTTGTTTTAAAAACTTTACTCATGCGGTTCAAGTTAGCTCTGCGTAACCAAGAACGTTAAAAATATTTAAAGGGTTTTTTAATATAATCTTATAACTTAAGAATTTACAATTTAAATCTTGGATTTCAACCTTGCTTTTAGTTACGTGTGGCTTTTGCATGTTATGTTGTGTTCAGTAATCAAAATTATTTTGATTACTTTATATCAGTGAATTACAAAGCTTTTGTTTGAAAAATAAAAAACATAAGTTTTATAATTGAACAAAAAACACAATAATAAAACAATAGTAGTAAAATGGTATAAAGAATTTTTTCAAAACCATTTTAAAAATATTTAAATCATTTCTGCAAGAGCAATAAGTATTTAAGAGACTGGTTCATTCAACCCTTTCATTTCTACCACTTGCTCGCATTTTACGCATTGAATTGAAATTGTTTAACAGTGTCAAAAAAGAAGCTGTGTTTACATTTTATTGAAGTTGTAACATGGGGTGATTTAAAAAAAAGGTCAAAATAGAATGATAAAGAAAAAGGGTAAAGGAAAAATAATATAATAATACAATTATTCCTTTTAGATTTCCCCCAAGAGATTAGATAATTTGTACCGCCCAGCTACACGTATTGTTAAATGATTTACAATAATGTTAGTCTATGTGATGGAATATTGACTTATCGCTAGGAATAGGAAAAGTGGACTTTCAGTAGGAGAGTGAAAGGTAGAGAGAGAAAAATCTAATTATGGCCCCTTACTCACAATAGGATGGAATTCGATGTTAATCATGGATTTTGTATTATGTATGAAGATTGAATAGTATTCTTTGAAAGAGGCAGGAATACGTGCTTCGCTTTTAGGAGTAATTGTTACAAGGAATGTAACAATGTTTTTGTATTTTGAATTTGTCTAGTCCAGATTCTGTTTGTGTGAAGTTCAATGTGTTATATATGGAAATGCACATACTGTTAGGTTCAGCAGAATATGTCGTGGTTTCAATTGGTAGCTATATTTACTACTAGAAATCTTAGACAATTGACCATTAACCTTTATTTTAATAACTAAGCATCTTGAGCTTTATTAAAGCTAATCGTTTTTTTCATAAGCAAAGCAAATTTTAAATTCTAAACAAAAGTTGGATTTTAAATGTGAATTTTGTCAACTTAAAATGAATTGTTTAATTTAAACAGTTAAATAGTAGACCATTTGAAAAAGTGTTAAAAAAGTAAGGCCTCAAACCTAAAACAATCTCAAACCCTAGTAGTGAGGACCCAACCGCTCAATATCCTTTGATGATCCCACTCATATACATGCCTTGTCTTCAGATCCAAATTTCCGAATCAATGAAATCTAAAGTTGTGATAAATTTTCGCTTAACATTCAATCAGATTATTTAACGTTAGAATCAAATCTAAATTTCCATAATTTGAAGATGGCTTCTTCTTACCACCGATAGAAAATTGCTCATCATCACCCCATTTATATTTTACTTTTGCTATTCCATCATATCAGGCTATAAATGAGACAACGAAAACCTTCAATCTTCAATACTCTAAATCAAGCCTCACAAATAAGGAAATGCAACTCCTACAGAACTATTTCTCGTTTCCCCTCTACACATTCATATAACTTAATACGAATGGATTTTCTCTTGTATAATTAAATTTCAAGCACTTTTTCTTTTGTCCCAATAACCTTGTTCTCTCTCCTGTCTTATCATCATTATTAAGGTAGGAAGTAAGAATAAGAATGGATTTACTACTTTACAACCAACAACCCACACTTTACGCACTTCCTCTTTTATTCGTTTCGAAATGAAACTCAATTTTCAATTCTTGAAAATACTAAACTTTTGGAGTGACTCTCCAAAAGAGCCGGAATCTTACAAAACTCACAGACAAGCGTTTCTCTAACACAATTATGTTACGATTTATTTATCCAGCAGCCTATAGATTTTATTCTATACTTTTGCAATCTATATATTATCATATATGCAGTAGAATCAATCTAATTTCAATTTCAATTCAAAATTCCTAAACGGGATAGCGATTACTACCTTATTGCCTATGGTATATGTATGTGTACTTGGCAGAGGGGGAGTGATGCACAGTAATAGTAACACATTTAGCTGTACAATTTATCATCTGATAGATCTAGGGATAAATATTATTAAGGCATTATTTTATCATTCTCAAGTAAAAGCAGCTTGTACTACTCTCTCCCGTATGGAAAGTTTGCAGTAGTGTTATTACACAAACATGCTTTAGAGATAGATATTAGGAATGATAGTAAGTTGAAATTGGAAATGTGTAGTTGTAGTTGGTAACTATTATAAGAGTACAAGTATTAAGTGGCTTAGTTTTTCGATGGATTTGAGTTGGATGTTAGTTTGGCAAAAAGAAAAAGCATGCAGAAGTAGACAGGGCTTGTGTCGAGTTTTCGTTCCCACGTCCTCAATCCTTTACTGTCTCCGTACGGCTCTTGTCCTAATCAATCACTTACGACACAACAAATTCCTCTAATTCTGTCCACTTGTAAGAGTAAAGTAAAAGTAGATAGGGTTTTTTTCCTAATCTCATCTTCTGTACTAGTCAGACTGATCACTTCTTGTCTCAAATGTTTCCAAACATCAATGTCACATGGGAACTCATCTCTCAAAACCACAATCTTCTTATTATGACTGAACTTGTATGCTCTCCTATCTCTTAAGATGAGTTATCCATTCTCATTTACTTCCATCGTTTTACTTACACTTGTACTGTCTCATCATACAAGAGCGTGTATTATGTGAGTACTAAAGTATCGATACAATTTTGTTGTGTTTAATATTTACAAAATGATTTAGACCATGTGCCATTCCCAGTTTGTGTAAAAATTCAGGTGGATTTTATTGAAAATCGGTTCGGAACGGTTTCGGTAATAAGTTTTTGTCAAGAGACTTAAGCGAAAAAAAACAAATTCAGGGGGATGCAGATTTAGGACAATTCCAAACCGTTTTAAACCTTTCTAACCTGGTACTTCTCTTATTCTCACATATAATCGCTTATATAATTCCCACAAAAAATCCTTGCCTCAAATAGGAAGAATAATATTTAGAGTGGGATTGTGAATCGCTTCCTGAATAGCTAATAATATTGTAAAGAAAAGAAAACATAAATATTGTATGTGATTGTGTAAGAACAATTGTTAGGGAGATGCACGTAAAGTAGCTCTCGATGATGGCTTTGTGAGTTTTGTCTAGTTGAAGGAGCAAGGAAACGGGTAATCGTAATAGGAGACGACAATCCTCAGGGAATTTGAGATGGGTAACCAAAAGAGAAAAAGAATCTGGTCTAGTTCATCTTACATCTTTGGTTCTGTCTGTGGCCTTAACTTCCATATAGATCCTTATGGATATAATCATACCTATAATATTATTGTCAGTCTGTATTTTTGTATGTTGTTGCATAGGATGCCTTATATTTATTTGTGTTCAGTCAAAGTAGTAGCAGTAGTAGTAGGAACCAAGAGTTACATAATATTGGATACTTGGTAGTAGTGGTGGTGGTGGAAGTACAACAAAGCAAAAGTGGAGAATAATGGGAAAAGTAAAAGTGGGTAGAAATAGCATGGAAGTATCTAGTAAGTGGAAACCGAATGGGACTACTGTGAAGAAGAATCGGTGTGTCACTTTTGAGTGAATCTTTTTCCATCAAAAGTCACTAGGGACTACACAATAGGACCGATACTAAATTATTACTGCACAACTACTTTTCTATCTGTTGAGAAAACCTTGTAATAAAACCACTCTTTTTATCCTGTATATGCTGTGTATATATTATTTTGAACTGATGCTGCTGTGAAAAACTATTGCACCCGAAAGTTTATGCACAAACACAAGTAAATAAAAGCCATGAATGCAGAATGAATGCAATTCAACTAATTCTGGAGATATATACATGGTTGGTGTACGTGAATATACACATAAAGTTTATTTTATCATCCTAGGGTTGCTTTTGTTTTATAATATAGCTTGGAACATAAAGACTTTCATGTGTAAATTAGGGAAGTAACCACATTTTCAAATTTGTTGAATACTCTTATACAAATATGCAGTGTGGGTTGGGAAAGTGGCTGAAATGTTAGAGCTTTGCCTCATGTGAAATGCATTTGCTTTGACACTGCATTTTGATTTCAAATTCAAATGAATTGTTTATGACCTTTGCGTATCTTGTGTATGTGTAAGTGGAACCCTGTTTATTAGGTCATATTAGATACAGAATTTTGTATATGTTTATAGTCAACCTAGCCATCCTAGAGTATAAAGAAGCTTCTTGCTTGGCTGTTGTTTGTAGTGGTGAATATTTTTTTGACAGTTTATGGTAGGTCATATCATCATCATTATGTTTTATTTCCTTGACTTACTTCTACCTAAGTAAATTCTGATTGAAGAAGCGTCTGAATAAAGGGAAGCCCTTTTGTGAGAAGCCATCTATTAAGGGTTGGTGATACTTTTTACCTTGGGGGCACTTAAAAATAGGAGCTTAATAAGGGTTGTTTGTTGGAAGCTTGACGTTAGTCTCGTAAGGTAGGGTGCACTCCTTTTTTTACACCCTTGCTGTACCTACCCTAGGGTAAGTTTTACAATCTTGCTCAGGTGTGTCGTTCAACAAAGCAGCTCAACTTATTATCTCGTGTATAAGGTAAAACTACAATAGGTTTAGTTTTACTAAAGTGAAAGTACTTCTGGGGCATGTTGAAACATCCGTTTCACCCTTGTTAACACCCACCCTTTTGGCAGTGTCGTATTGATTGATACCGTTAATTCAAGATAAGTCAAGAGACAAACAAGGCGACAAATATGCTTTAAAAGCTGAAGAAGCTTAGGAATGCTGATATCTGTCACTTCGTAAATCTTTCTTGCATTCCTGGAAAGTAAAACTTAGTTGAAAAAAACCTTCAATGTCCTTAAAAACCGAAAGGAGGAAGTAATGTATGCTTTTACCAATAAATATGTTCTTTTGTCAGTTAGTAACTTGTCCATAGTATCGTCTTGTTTCAACTATTACCACTACTACCAGCATTATTAAAGCCTACTATTGGGCTCGTGTCATAAGTGTGAAGTGAGAAATGCTCTTGTAGAGTTGTAAAAGGTGGTAAGGTTGTGAAAGAGATAATTTAAGTGTCACAAAGGATAGGATTGTGTCTCATTTTTGCGTGAAGTGGGAATTCGTGCTTGGAATTCCTCATGTTCATTCACACAATGCCGACTTTGGCCTTTTTGTTATGCATTCTCAGCTTTCGGTCGCCCTCGATGACTTCTTGTGCGCTTCCACCCCGACTATTTGTTTCACTCAAGTGTGCAATGCCAAAAAAATCTGTTCTTCCTAATTTCCGTACTTCATAGACAACCCTTATCCTTGTCTCCTCTTCCTTGTCATTGAGTGACACTTCCCTGTATTCTTTTACTTACATAGCTTCATTGAATACCATCTTATCATCAGCATTCATACGATGACTACCAATCTTACTTACTACTTATGATGATGATAAGCTTCAAGACTTATCCCTACACAATACTATTACTACTTGCAGACAGTAGAAATTTATAACCCCCGTCTTTTCTTTTTACTTCTCTCTCTGGTTTAAAAACAGACAGAAAGCCTGCACCTGATCAAACCTATTGTATACACCAGTGTTATTATTATTATTCTTAGTTATTTCATGATTTTCGCTAAACAAAGAACCCCTTGTCCTTCCATTTCCTGGATTGTTAAAACAGAAACAGATCTCTCTTCTTGTAAGTTTATATATTATACATACCCAATAGTAAGTAGCCTAAATTTAGTCGTAGTGTAATAATATATGCTCCTTATGATGATGACCTTTCGTCTACTCGAATGGTCTCATTAAGTATCAAATCACCCTCATTGTTAAAACACATGAAAGGGGACAAAGAGAAATAACAAACAAGATGATCTTTTCAGTGATACCACTACTGAAGAGTGAGTGAATCCTGGTTACTGGTACATGTTATTGTATTGGCATATCATTCTTGTTATTTTCAACTTACTCATCCACTTTCCATCGTTTCTTCTCAAAATCCAGCAAACTCATCATTTTCTCATTCTATATCTTTATTCAAACTCACAATAACTCATTATTTTCATAATAGAGTTACATAAGCATAATTATAATTTATTATCTCTACTCCACCCAAGTACCAACTGCTGAACCTTGTTTTTCATTATATAAAAAAACACAACCAACAACTCTCTGAACATTTGGTTGTGTATTCCAGCATTTTTAGGAGTAATACACACGTTGTTCATATAAAACATATATAAAAGGCCGCAGATGATGATTATGCAAAGATTTGATCTAGAATTCATGCAGTGTGCCGTGTGTGCCGACTTTACTTTATTATTTGTGTTTTTCTTCTTTTTGTCATCCTTACTTATACACTTACGTGATGGTGTTATCATTCTATGTGATTTGTGACTGACTACTGAAAGACTTGTGAAACTTAATTTTCTGCTGATGATGTAAACTTTTAGGGGAAGAAAGATAATAACATGCGAAATCTGTTTTCTGTTAGTTAAAATCAAATTGTACTTTGATGGTATTTAGTTCTAGAAACTTGGTCTTCTTAGACATCTTGAGTTTAAACAAAGTATCCTGTACCCAATATAACTTTTACATAGGACTGGGGATGATACCTCTTACAAGTTTATTTATTAACTTGTTAAAAGTCTCTTGTGTCTTTTTCCCCGAAAATGTATCTCTCTTTTTAATCTTTTTCCGCAGCTATGTAATGTAATGGGTATGGCAAGAGTCTTAACAATATTGTAATAAAACATCTTCTTTTCTTAGTTTAGCCTTTGGTCTCTCTAGTTCTAGACTGTTTAACAAAATGACGTTGAAGAATTAGGTGCTTGCATGCATTTTCGCCCGTGTCAACATTCAACGCAATATAATAGTCCAGTCAAATCCAGATGGTAGTTTCACCATTTAGTAACATATAGGTTGTATCCTAGTTGGCAAATAGGATTGTTAATCTCTTCTCTTAAGTATAATATACGTAGATACATATAACTTTTAGCTATTGCTTACTACTTGTAGTCCTTAAATCTGTAAGGATTTCTAGAGTGTGTCTTGTCTTCTAGAACTTTACCTTTGCTCTCTGCTAAAGAAGTTGTTTAGATCCTTTTGTACATTGAGAAGAATCCGAATAGTAGAAAAAGAAAGGTTGTTTGAATTGAATAGACTTACAGCTCTCTCTCTTCTCACCCTGTCTCTCTTTACTTAAGGAATTTTTGGCAAAAAGAAAAGAAGAAAAGAGGATGTTGGTTCGTTGGTTGTATGGAAGTCACAAGGGAACTCGTAAAAATAAAGCCTTTTTCTACTAGTAGTAGCATCATCCCTAAGGTTTGTGAATGTATACAATATATATTCTTCTCAAAGTAGGTTTCTTCTTCCAAAGTACAAGTAAAAGTAGTACATAATAAGTAGTATCTGCTAGTGGTGGCAGTAAGTACCAAAAAAGCAATGTAACAAAGTAAAGTAGGATTGGAGTTAGTAGTGGTATCAGAGCCAAAAACAGAGACACTTCGTTGTTCCTCTACAGGACTTTGTCGCATTTGATTATTCTTTCCATGACGGTTCAGTGGACAAATCTCCAGAATAACATATCCACCACCACCATCACCAGATCAGTAGTAGGAGTAAAAAGAAAACTCAAGTCCAGAATCAGAGAAAATAACAACTCTCCTGGTAGTGGGTAGTATGTAAAAAGTAATAATGGAAATAGTAGTAGTAGTAGGTAGTCCTACGACGCTTCGCTTTCAGGGGATTCCATTGGTCACTAGCCAGTCTTGTCCTTTTGGATGTTCCGATGTCCCTTGGGAGCCTTAATACACTCACCAGCATCCCATGATGCCATTGCCCCTGATCCGCTTTTTTTCTTATCCTTCTCTCTCTCTTTCTTTTATTCTTATACTTGTGACTTTTCTCAACTTGCACTTATTTATACATTAGCTACTAAACTATATCTGTTGTCTTGTTCACCATATTCTTCCCACTTTGTCCATTTTGCACCAAGTCTCTCATAATGAAATAGGTCCGTCAGTCCATGTCTGTCTCTCCAGTGCCTTTTGCTCTACTTAAGATCGGCCTTAGTGCTTTTGCAAGACTTATGTCAGATTAAAATTTTTCTGTAGGAGACTCTAACCCCTGCAGACTAAAACACTAGCAAAAAATTAAGTAATTTCGCCATTAGCATTATTATTATCAACAAGAAATAAGTATGTAGTATGTCACCTCTTCTGCTCATTTGACTTGTGAGAGTAGAATTCCCAAAAACCGTGATTACCGATTATTATTTATTTGTTAGGTTAGGTATTTGAAAGATTTGACTTAAGACTTTGAAAATAGCTCGCCTAAAAAAACTAAAAATCAGTTCAGAAAATTCAAAATTTCAACACTGCATCGTGTATCTCATATTTTATCCTCAAAATGTGGCTTACAGTTTAACTAGCAACATGAAATATCATTTTGTAACATTAAACATCCCCTAGAAAGCTTAACTGGCGAGTTTACAAGCAATAATAAAAATCTTGTACCTTTAAAGGGTTGGACTTTCCTTTTCTGGATGTATACTACTATAAAGATTGAATGAATAGACTTTAAAAAGATCCCATCGTCATGATCATCTGCCAGTGACACACGATGCGACTCAATATTATGTACCAAACGAATAATAAAACCAGCCACACTTGTAAGTGTCACTTCCATTGTTCGAAAAAACTGAAACTACTAAGCTCAATTCTCAAGACTTAAGTCAAGTCAAGAGGGATAGAGAATGTAATATTGGATGGATTTAATATTTCAAGTAGTAGCAGGAGTAGCAGTAGTATTAGATAGTTCAATACAAATATTTTTTAGGCAGTATAGAATCCATAAAGTGAATACAAGGTTGTCATCCTTTATCTCTCTTAGTGTGCTATTTTGTAAAGAGAACAAAAAGCGATATGAAAAGACTAATACAAATAATAATAATAATGCTAAGTGTAGTGTAAAGCTCAATTGTTGGTGGACAATTATTTAACGGGGGTGTGACAAATGGTCCAACCATTCTCTCTTTCTAAAGGTTAATTTGACTCTTTAACAGCTTTCTGTGTCTATAATCAAGCCGGTTTCTGTATCAGTATCATCAACCCTACTAGAATTTACTGGTAGGATTTGAAACTGACTTGTTGAGAAGATTGTTTGGTCGTGTTGGCTGCTGTCATTTACAGAGAAAAGCCTTTTTAACACCACTACTAGTACACAATGGATGGTAATAATATCCTTCAAGTACATACCCACTCTTTGGCAATATTAGATAGAAAATTGCCTTTTCTCACTTCATCTTTGAAACAAGATCCTTATATTATTATTACATGATTCTCACTCTCTTCTTCTGCAATCAAAGAACACAAGTTTTAGTTTGTGTAATAGTGAATTTATATAATGTATAAAATGAGTAGGTATTAAAAAGTATGAAGTTTCTGATTCTATTATATAAGCATTGGTATAATTGCCTTGCTTTATTATTTTGAAATGAAAGGAGTTTCTTTTTGATAGAATTTTCTATCATCATCTCCTTCCGAGTTTAAGCTTGCTAAGCCTGAGTGACTTAATAATTCATGGAATGAATCAAGCACAATAGATTTATATAATAAATTAGAGTAAAATTAGAAATAATCTGTGGGAAAATGAAAAGAGATTTTGAAATGGCTTTTTGTACATTGACAGAATAGAACAATGTGTCTTACTCTGTCAATATGGATTTAAAAACGAAAATATTCTAATTTAAAGATTTAAAATTAAATTCTAACTAATTAAGCTCTATCCAGGAAACCAAAGGCTTTGATTGTAAATCAGAATTATTGCATGTTTTGTTAGACCTTTACATTCATAAATGATGCTAATTGACCTAATTTATCTTGCAGTTCACAATATAAAGGCATTGTTATACAATAAATTTTGTAGTAATTTTGCAGATTCTATTAAATAGCTGAAAAACCTAAAAGTATTCATAAGCACTATAGTTTCATCTTCTATAGAGTAAAGAAACGTATATGCATATTTTATATTCTAATTTAAAACATCCAGGGTAAAATAAAGTTTTGTTAAAATTTCTAATAAACCCGTCAAACAAAGCTTCTTAAAGTTCTTTCACAGTTTTAATACCTCTGATGATTCTTCTTTACATTTGACAAAATTTGAATGAGAATTATTTGCATGTAGTCTTAAGGTGTGTTCGTTAATACTAAAGTACTTCAAAGGTACAATACAAAAGACACATTCTCTTCTAAACTTGCGTATCTCTAATTTTACAAAGAAATGTTAAAAAATAATATAAAGTGGATCTTCCATCCCCATGTGTCCCAATATACACCCATTGAGTGTTATATCCTCTAAAATGTATTTTGTACACGTATAATCAGAGCTTTTCTTTACCAATTGGGAAGTTAAAATAAGGGTAAAATAATTCTGTAGATGTTACATAGTTTATGGAACAAAGAGCCATCCTCCATGTGACTGATTGACTTAGTTAGGGAACTGAGAAATGGTTTGTTTCGAATGAATGTGAAAAGTCAAGGGTTAAAATAATAGAGGATAAAGTCTTAGAAAAGAAACAGAAGATTGTTGTTTAGTACAAATACAGTAGGATAAACGAGTAGTAGAGAGAGAGAGTGAAGACTTGAGATGGGTTCAAAAGTTGAGCAATTCTCTGACATGAAGAAAGAAAGAAGGATGAGTCCGTCTAAACCTTTGGAGACTGAAATAAAATAAATGAACTTCTCTACCATTGAACAATAAGACTGATGAGCTCTTTCTTTCCACTTCTTCTTTACTATTCTTCTTCCTTTTCTTTCTTTATTTCCATTTAGACTTCTTGGGCCGTTCAAAAATCCTCTCATTAGCAACTCATCATCCCCTTTAGCATAATTTTAAATCTTAATTTTAGCTAAAAAATAACTCGGGTTGAGATATAGTGGCTTTAGAACCATGTACCTTCTCTTAGCTATTAAAACTACTCGATGTAATATTATTGGTAGCAATTCTCACACACTTTGAGTCTTTACCTTTAATTTAAGTGAAAACCCGTATGGAAATTAATTAATACGATTTCTAAACAGTCCATCACACATCCACAGAGAAACTATGATGCTATTATTCCTATTATTGCTATTGCAAGTTGGGCTGGATTTATCTTCATCTTGACAAATGGCCTCTCTCTACTATTATTACCTCTACTATTGCGACTATTGATGATTGTGATGTGAGTGATGATGCTCACAAAACTAAATAAATAAATCCTTCTGAGCCAAAATAAAAGCTAAAATCTTTGAGGTCTTAAATGAGAAATGGAAGAGAGTTCACTCATTAAATCCATCCTATTTGCTTTATTAGTATTCATGAATGTAGGAAAGAGAGAGAGAGATGCTAACATGCTCCGTCTGTTTTTTGTTACGGTACAATGGCTCCTTTAAACGAATTGTTTCTTTGATACTTATGTTATGTATTACTGTGGGTCAAGTCAGGCTTCTTTAGGATATGTGTAGTTTTATATAGTATTATATTTTCAAGGAGGAATAATGATCCCAGAAAGATGAAAAACTGTAACGCTTAAATTCATTTGACAACTTTTCATATGTGATAATGATTATAGTATGTGTAGATATTTTATTCAAATTAAAACGATTGTATGTAAGTAATTTCATTTAAGTTTAAAATATGGATGGAAAATAGGTTTAAGGTTTAATGTAGGGGAAAAGAGTTATGTGTAAATTGTCTTTGATTCTTTTTAAGGAGATGCATGGTTCTATTGCAAAGAACGAATTAAGGGGGATGAAAGCTAGGAACAAGAGAGTAAAAATAGTAGGTAAAAATACAAGAGGGTGTAAAGTTTTGTTAGCTAAAATGGGCAAATGAAATTGATTTTGAAATACATAATTGAATTTTTATTCCAATACTAAAATACTTTAAAAAACTGTGTATTAAAAACGAAAAAATATGCTCTTTGTAAAATCAGTTATTGGTAGTATATTGGCTGTCTTGTTAGTCCACAGAACTATACATCTCTGACCCAGTAATATCTTTCCCCGAAGAAGGGAAATAAGACTTTTATTGCTTATTTTTCAAGTACCTAAGTGTAACTGGAACTCGGAAAACCGAGAAAGTAGTAGAAAGGGGTAGTAGAGAGAATTCTTGATAAAAAAAACAAGGGGTTATACAATATTATTAGACTATGATGAAGCACAATCGCTGATATGAATAATTATAATGATATGTGTTCTTTTTTGCGGTATTATTGATTGGCAGTTGGTAGGGTGTTCCAAAGCCAGCAATGTTTAACGACACATTGGAGAAATATTTATGTAATATGGATGAGATGTCGTATTTAATGCTCGCAATGGAATTCCAAGGGGGTCCATCATACTTGCATTCATAAATATTTACTGTCTCTCCGAACTCATAATAATATCTTGTAGCCACATTACATAGAATACAAATACACAACACAAGTAAACCACCACCATCATCATCGTTGTATATTTGGGTTTCAAAATGTACCAACTTTAGAGTTCCTCCGTACTGCAAAAATGCCATTTACTTTGACGTACAAATATATATATATGTAGTACTGCACAGGGTCTCTTTTTCCGTTCAAATTCCTCTTTTTTCTCTCTCCTTGAACACAATAAATCATTTATATTTAGATGGGAAAAAGAGTTATTCCATGGCTTTGGTATAGAATTTCATTGAAACTCAAGCATTTTTCCTTACATACATTTTAATGCAGTTTCAAATATGAAAATGATTCTATACTTAAATGTTGCATCTTATTGCTTTTTAGTATTATATTGAATGAGGAGTGAGTTAAACCTGGCTTTTTTGTAAAAGTAGATTCACAACAAGCAGATCATCTCAGATATTATTATATAGAAATATTAGGTAAGTTGGATATTAAGTTTGGAAAGAATTTATAGAGTTGCTAAGCTTTGAGAATTATGATCTACACACAGAGAGAGATACAAGGACAACACAGGTTGTTACAGTTGGATAGAATTATGGATTGAACGATATGATATTATCTTAATATTTTATAGATAGTTAGTATCTTCCTATAATTGACAGATGAATAGGATAAGTTTTTTCAGTTTATTATTTTTCTTAGGTTTGTTGCTCGTTATAGGGTTTATGTAAAAGTAGTAACAGTAGTGAGTATAGTGATTCTGGCAAAGACATATACAAAATATACGAAATAAAACTCTTCTTATGATCTCTCTATGTGTCTTTAACCCTTTTTGAAGTGTATTTATGTTCCGTTTCCAACTAAATATGTAAATCTATTATGATATCATTATTATTATGATTATACACAGGATAATTTATGAATTATATACTTTCCTAAGCTATAAAATCATCTTTGATAACCAAGCAAGTAGTAGTAGATAAATTATGTTATCAGTGTTCATAGTTTAAAAAAAAGAAGGGTAGAAGTCAAACTTGAAGTCAAGTAAGATTTTTAAGGTCCATTAAATGTTTTAAACTTGTAATTTACGGGTCATTGCAAAGCACTACCGGTCTGGTTCATTTAGTTGATTTCCTTTTATGAATTTAAGTTCTTTAAAGGATTGTCCTTGTGTAAGAACATCTTATCAAACTGATTTTTTTAATTATTGATAAAATATCACTGATAATGCGCATTGCATAATATTATTCTAGTTATGCTAACTTTAAGTTAGTTGTGACTATAAGTTTGTAGTCCAGATTAAACATTCAATTATTTCTTTAGTATTTTTTTTTCTTTTGTAGAAATTTAGAAAAGGAAGTTAGCAAAACTGAAAGTATGCATAAAATTCTTTAAAAAAAATAATATTAAAAGTAAAATTGTTCTCTTGTGATGGATCCCTTTGTATTCGGAACAAGTTAGACTTGTAGGCAAAGGATTGAATAGGTTTGCATTTCATTACAATATATTACTCATTGAGAGATACCTTTTTAAAGAAGGATTACTTACGAAAGATAGATTGTTTGATAAATGACAATCATAAGAACACAATAGTAGATTGATTTCAATCAAATGAGAACGAACGAGAGGAGATTTTCCAACGAAGTAAATCTGGGCTGAGAACTGTTTCATAATAATGAATAAAAGATTCATTTTGTTTGTGAATTCCCATTAAAAGTGGACAATAGAAGCTGGTTCAGATTGAAATGAATGACGGTGATGAAAGGAAGTCAAAGTAGACTCCTCTCGTCCTAGCAGATAAAACTAGGATGAAGAATTTTCAGCCTTAGATGCGGTTACTAAAGGATTACAAGATTATTTTAGCCTATTTGTGTACACGCTACATTCCACAGTTACCATTGTAAATTTTCTATCGTACAATTTAAATATCGAATAAGTATCATCATTTGTCCAAGCTTTCCATATTCAGCAGTGGGGTTTTTAGAATGACAAAACCAAAGTCTTTTCACAGACGAAGAAATCTAAAACTAGAGAAATTAAAGGAACAAAACATAATAATTATTATTGAATGAGGTACTTCAAGTATTTTTCTCTTTTGTTTATTTCATTACATTAGAAGGTCTTAGGATTTGTCTTACATTTTGTTAAAATTCAAGGCAAGGAAACTAGACACTTGTGTATGAGGAGGAAACATTTATACTAAAATAAATTACTTATTCATTATTTCTATTGTATAAATATTTTCTAAATTATAGTTATCAAGAATTTAAAACATGTCCCTCCCATCCGACTCCCACCCCTCCTGGGATAATGTTAACACTCATAAACAGACTCACCACTCACCTGATCCTCATCAAGAGTAGTGTTATCATTTGTATTTTTCGTAAGTCAGATAAGACTGAAAAAGATCCAAGAACCTTTTGTTTCTTCATTTCTCCTCAACTCCTACGCAGTACAGTATTATTGTTATTTGCATTGAAAAACAAGAAAATTAAGTAAATATATATCTTTTTATTCTACTACGACTCATGTTAGTTGTAGTTCTTCTTGTGAAATCATAATGGGAAGATGACAAAGCGGAGAATAACAAGAGTACAAGAGGTTAGAGCAAAATATGAAAAGATTTTGTAAAGAGAGACAAACCATGTATCTTCTAAGACTAGGAGAAGAATAATAAATGATAATAATAATGATAATATTATTATTAATATTAATAATAATAATAACAGGATTTCATCCCTATATTTAAAATAAAATATTAAAGTAAAAGTAAGAATAAGAGAGAAAATAGAAATGCATTCATTCATGAGTCGACATGACATCCTCAACTTATCTCTGTAGTTGTTAAAGTTCAGAAATACACAAGACTCTCCTCACCTTTTGTTAATTTGTTGATCTTATCATCATACTATTCAGAAACTACCCACAACTAACTACTCTCTCAGATGAGACTATAGAATCAAGAGACAACATCTTAATATTTACTTGACATCATCACTCCCCTGTGCACCCTGCCTGTGTGCCTATCCCTACGCCTGCCTACTTATCATTAGCATTGTGTGTGTACAACTAAAAGTCTTGTCTCTCTCTCTCTTCTTTTCTTTCTATTGTGTACACTGAAGGACAAGAGGGTATAAAATATTATGTTCAAGTTTCTCTGTGTTGTTGATTGTAACCTCTTGAATGTCAACTCAAACCATGTCATAATATACAGATTTGTGCTAAAAATTACAATAGTACCTTTAGGAAGCAGTATAGAACTTTTTTAATCTCAAAGGGAGTAAAAATAAGTCCAAAGATTTTTCTATTTTTTTGCTTCTGTCCTAATGATCCTTTATTCTTGTACTTAAAAAATTCTCCTTCCGCCCTGCTAATCGTAATTATAATTATTATCATGTGAATAATACCTTGTACATTTTGTATTCTTGTATTTAAAAACTTCAAGATGAAGGATGATCTATATGATGCAGAGTAAAGAGAAAGCTGTTTCTTTCTGTTGAGTAAAAATGTGTATTATAATAATAAAAACTATTTTCAAAATCTGTCCTTTTTTCTTCTCTGATGATAAAAAAACATTTTGCCTTTTAGAAGTAATAAGTTAAAAAAAAGTAATAGAATGGTAAAATGAAATTGGATTTGTGTGTAAAAGACAGAAGAACAAGGCTGATTTTGCTAAAGGTTTAAATTCCCTGTATGTATATATATATAAAGAAGTGTATAAACCAGTTAAAATGTATAGTTTTCCAAATTAAACAACAAACAAACAAAGGCTTGAGATCCCTTTGAAGTTGTTTTTTATCTTGACAAGAGAGAGAGAGAGAGGAACAAGTAAAAGAGATGGAAAACAGGGAACTAGGAAAGCGAAAGGCCACTTAATAAGAGAATTATTGTTCAAACGGATTTGCACAAGCTAATTAGGATCTTGGGTCGACTGAATAGATGGATAAAAAAGGGTTGATATGGGATTTACATTAAGAGTGAATTGTACCTAGAGATAGAAAGAAAAGAAGAAAGACGAGGACATATAATTCTAAAAACAGTAGTACTGTAGGGAACATTTAGTATACGAAGTAGCTAAACTGGCTAATTCAGAACACACCCCATATGTATATTCATACACACACGGTACATGACATGACACGAGGACACGAGTGAAATTTTTTTTTTGGAGAATTTTTTATATATTTTTTTCATCAACTTTTTACACAATCGAGTGATATGATGGGGATGAAGATTTGTTTTCCTAAAACGTGACTTCTATGTCTACGGTTTCTACTATATATTACTGTGATTTACTTGAATGTGCTTTTTATCTGGTTTTGATTACTTTTAAACTTCCAGTTAGTATACTTGCTAGTTGTGTATGATTGTAATAATAATAATAATAATAATGATAAATAGCATAAAATAGGATAAAGGTAAAAGAAGCAAAAGATACAGAGGAGTGGTTAGAGTTTACTATTCTGGAGTAAAAATTCCAAGAAAAATGTAAAATAAGAAAAACAAAAAAATAAAATAAAGATACAAGTAGTACTTGCTTTTTCTTTAAAGTCTTGTTGACTTTAATGATGCTGAGAATCATGGACGGGACATGTAGACAATTTTTATTGGCTTGTAACCAAAAGTAGTATTATAGTTTTTACCTCTAAAAAGTAAAGTACAACAATGAGTAGTTTTGACTAAGTACATAAAATGCCCAAAGAGTTAAAGAAGATGTGTTTGTATCTCTCATGAAATATATTATTTTTCACATAATACTTTTATTTTTCTAAGAATAAGTAAAGAAGAAAGTTAAGTCTGGTGTGTAACACTACTAATGGTAGTAGTGGTGGGTGAAAATGTGAAGAATCATTTTTGTGGAGAGTTTCCAAAGATGGATTGAGTACTGTTTAGTTTCCCAGATTTAGCAAGCTTTGGCTTTTTTGGCTATATGATGTGATATGTTGGTGTTGGTTGGGATTTAAGGAGCAATTGTGCTATACATGTCAACACCTCACATTTGTTCCATTATGTGGTGAGCTTTAAAAGGGACTTTAGAGACGAGAGATATTCACAATATCGTTTTTGAATAGGTACCCCTTGTATACGTGTACTAAGTACACGACTCACACTCCTACTAAAATTACTGATACTTCCTTTATCCTCTTTCCCTGTATTATCACATCACTTGCAGCGTATCACTTGTACGGATCATCGTCTTTTATAGAAAGATCTCTTGGTCTATCGTATTTCTTATGGATTTCGAACAGAAAGCCACTCTGAGTTCGTAATAGTAAGTAGTAGTACCGGATTGGACGTTCATGGATTGAATATCTATCTGAAAAACACACTAGGTTTGGATAGAAAAAAAGCCTTTCTTTTCCTTTTCCAAGTTTGTCTTCGTCTTCTTGTGATGCATTTAGGATTTCCTTCCTCGTCCGTCAACAACTAAAGTTTTTCTCAGGTCATGAATGTCAACGTTTGTGTATCTATGTTTCTTCAAATATACGCTAGAAAATCTGGAATGAACGGATTATTCTTGTAGAAAAAGCTCTCTTATTACAAATCCATAATAACATTCATCCATCCCCTTCTTCTCTTTACTTTGGCATTGGCACCCGGTCTTGTTCATTTGTATCGGAGTAAAAGGATATAATAGTATCCTGGTAGTTTATAAGAGTATTAAAAACGGGTAAAAATACCGTAGGTATTGCGGGTGTTATTATTTATCACTTTTTGAACACTTTCTCACAGGAAAAGAAAGATTTCTTAATATTATCCTGTGTATTTTGTCGGGTTTAATCTTCCTCTCCTTTCTTGTTTGTTAAAATTGCAAAAATATGGATAAAGAGAATAAAGCTTTTCAAAACAAAAGTCTATTTCTTCTCAGTACTACTTCCTTTTTTGATGATCTTGGCTGAAAAGACGTGATGATGTAGGTGTGGTATTTATCGTCGTTGTATGTATATGGGCTTGTGGATTATTATTAGTGTGTGATATTTATCAGTTCACAGTTCATGGAGATATGTGAAAAAATAGGTTTACTACTTAAATAGATGTGTGAGAATAGTAGTGGTATTGAATTCTTGGTGAGTATAAATTAAAATTTGAGTTGGTATTGTTTTTTTAGATACCGCCGACGAAAGTTAAGCATGAGCCTGCAGTGGAATCTTATCATTCCCAACTTCATCAACAAAATGTTGTGGGTCATGGAGGGTCAAATCAGGTTCAGCATCCGAAACAGGAATATGGCTCGGGGGGCAACCATCGAAATTCAGATTCTAATGGAAAGGTAAAGAAAACATTTTTTTTCTGTTCTCGTAGTCAATAATAATAATAAAACAAAAATATATGTTTTACCTCTTGTATAAATTGTTTGTTAATTTTTGACTTTATAGAATGGATGCAAACAGTCGATTCCTTCTCCAATTCAACCCTTCATGAGTCCTCAATCAATGGCTGCAGTAATGGGGCAAAACTTTGTTCTATTTCCATTCTTGGAGCAAATGCATCACGCGTCTGGGGCATTTCAGTCCTCCTTGCAAAATATGCAGCCATTCATGCAGAAAAATAATGTAAGTATCTCTAATCTGTAGGGAACGATTAATTATCCTTTGAATAGAATGAAAGCTGCACTTGAGTATCTTAAAAAGCATGTCAAATGGATGTGGATTAAAAGACGTTTACTAATCGTTCTTGATTTATTTCATAGCAGCTATTATCACCGTTGCAGTCTTGGTCTGGGATGCCAATGCTTCCAACATCAGTTCCAAGGGCCCCTCCGTCAGCACCATCTCAGCTATCACCACCTGTATCGGCAGAAGCGGATGGTCCATTGAATCTTTCCAAACCCAAGGGACAACATGGGAATTCTTCCATGGGCCGAAATCTCAATGTGAATGGGAATGGAAACCGATCTCCGACTCTGCCTCCAACAAGTCAAAGTTCAGGGGACCCTTCTCGTAATCCTCCACCTGGTCTCGTTTTACCATCTACCTTCATGCCATTCGCCACTTTCCCTCTGTCTTCTGGTACGAATATTAACATATTTATATTTATATTTAAGTTAAGACTTAAGAGTAAGTCTGAAAGGTTCGTTAAAATAATCTCGTTTTTTATACGTTTTAAAGGTAATGGAGGAAAGGATCAACCGTTCTCATTTTCTCCAACACTTCCACCAACATCGATGAGTGGTCAATATCCACATCCTTCAATGTATGGTGTCAATGGTAATGGACAAGATGAAGAACTGATGAGCAGTTCAAGTCAAAGTAGATCCAAAGATGATGGAGAATTTATCGCTGCATGTCATCAAAGTAAGTATGGGCAGCCAAACTGAGGTTTAACAACCCTTTGGTATTGCCTTACAATTAAATTTTCATATTTATGGGAGAGATTGACTATACAGGCAAACTTCTAGGTGCAAAAATAATCCGGCAGCAGAAACGGGAGGCAGACTCCAAGCCTCATATCAAGCGACCTATGAACGCTTTCATGGTTTGGGCTAAGGATGAAAGGCGAAAAATTCTCAAAGCATGTCCAGACATGCACAATTCCAACATTTCCAAAATCTTAGGTAATTAACAGTTAGTCATTTTATTCATAATTATCATTCTAATTATTAATTGAAAATTTAATTGAAAACTGATATTTTAGGGGCCAAATGGAAAGGAATGAGCAATAGTGAAAAACAGCCGTACTATGAAGAACAGTCAAGACTCTCCAAACTCCATATGGAAAAGCATCCAGATTATCGGTACATAAAGTTTAAAGGATTGCACACATATTGCAAATATAATTTCTTGCACTTCAAATCTTTCTAGTTAGACTTACAAATACATTTTTAATATTCAGATACCGACCACGCCCAAAACGAACTTGCATTGTAGATGGCAAGAAAATGAGAATTTCGGAGTACAAGTCTTTGATGAGACAAAGGCGACAAGAAATGCGTCAGATTTGGTGTCGTGAAAGTGGTTTAAATCCACCTCCAGGTACTGGAATGAATGATCTTCCAGACTTGAGTCAATACCTTCATGGAGCCGGAGATCTGAGTCAAAGCGGTTTAAGGTACACTTTAAGAAAACCTTATTTGCTTAATCAATTTCAATAAAAAACAAATTAATTAACTTGTTTTTTATTTTCAGGGATGATACTAGTGATACTAGTAGTGCTGACGGAAGTCTATTTAACGACTCTCTTAATATGCATGATGTGGAAGTCCATGACACTCGTGGGGGCTCTCCATAGAAATACAGCCGTGTTTAAGAATTTTGTACCAGCGTTTTCGTTTCCAATCCTTACGCTCCAGTTCTTTAAGTCTAAGTTTAATTCTACCATCTACGATCTACCTTACGTTTGATGATTGTACAAGTGAACCCAAGTAATAATACTAGTAGTATGAGTCATCTTTTACATCTTGTATAGTCAAAATAACTCGTGTAAGATGTGTCGTTTGGATGCAGTGATCTGTGAAACCCGAATTTTACTTACATCATGTGTAAAAAATAATTTAATAAGGTAAAAACTTAACTTTGTCTTTTATACAAGTAAATCTACAGCTTCGTGACAATTACTTTGAACTTGAACCTTCGTCTATAACGATGTCTTATATGTGGAAAGATATCTTTGAAATGCTCTTAATACAGGATTAAGTACATTTAGTACAATTAAAGTTACTTTTGTTTAAATCTTATTTGCATATGTCGGCGAATTAATGCTACATGATAAATTTATAAATGAGTCATAAAAGAAAAACAGAAATCCGACTTATCTTTTCCAAAAAGATTGGGTTATAGGAAAGGTTTCAAAGTAAATTCAGCCGTTTACAAACATAAATATTATTGGTAATGCTGCTTGAAAAAAGTTCAAAGACAAAATAATTAACAATATGCATTTTAAATTTTTTTATAGAAAATACCGGTGACCAGAGATAAACCTTCTTGTTGCAAAACAGTAAAGTTTCATTCATCACTCACTCCCACTTCAAAAAAGGTCAAATAATTAGGAAATCAAGAGTCTATTCAAAAGGACATTACTGCGAACAATTTCTTGGAGTAATTTCTGACAGATAACAGCTCCAGATCTCGCAAAAATAATAGAATAATAATTTCTGTAAAAAACAATCAATATCTTAAATGCTTTATCTGCTCATTGTTTGTGTTAGGTAATTTATTGTACGTAAATGCATGTTCTGACCGCTGTGATTACTGAAAAGTGTGGTTGCTGTCGTAATTTAAGGAATTAGAAATAATAGTTAGTGTTTTCGAGGGTCTAGTTATAGAAGTTAAATTTGTTAAGATAATCTAATTAGTCGAACCAGGAAAAAAATCCAAAGTTCTCGAACTTCCTTTAATTATTAATATTATATAGTTTGTTATTATCTTTTAAGATTATGTTTGTACATTATTCCTAATTTTTTAATCAAACAAGCGAGAAAGTGGAATGAGTGAGTTTCATGATAAGGGTCTAACCCTCGACGATAACCGTATGAGCTAAACATGCAAAAGTGAAATGTATTCGTTTTTAATTAAATTGCGTACATCCATCATCATCAAATCAACCTCAAAGTCACTCAAGGTTTGATAGAACTTCTGGTTTCAGATATTTTTTATCACAGTTTTTCTATCTACTTGTTATACACACATCCATTTCAAGTCAATTTTGATTCTCAGAAAAGAAGAATCAAGAAAATATGGATAATCTTGTTTTTATAAACTTTCATATAGAACAGATAAGACCGAAGTTACCAGTAGGCATCGTAATTATGTAGCATAAATCTGTTCTCATTTCAAAAGAGCTAGAGCTTGAAGTATTTTCTAACAAGTTTTTGCGAGTTGTTCCTTTTTGTTTTATTTTTCTGATCAATTTAGTAATAGTGTTTTATATTAATTCGTATGTATAATAGTCTTTAAATATATAAACAACTGTTTCCTGTTGGCAAATTATTTATTTCTTGCCTGTATAGAAGAAACGGATGATTTACTCACAATAAGGTACTATCTACAAATGTATAATTAGTCTTTTTATCAGTACGTAAAATATACCTTATAGGCTGAGGTAGATACTGGTGTAAGTCTCTTTCGAACTTAACTTTTAGTTTGGTTTCGGATATATTTGGTTATAGTATGGTTTACATTATGTGTCTTATCCTAACTATACCAAACCTAATTGGACTTAACCTAACAGGAATTAAGTTAGTTTGAAAATTACCAGGCACTTAAGCTACTACTACTGCAAATGGCATAATGTCCTCCCACCAATATGGAAAGGGAATTCCAAAACGTAAAAATAGTTAAAAGCCAATAATAACTTGTCAATAAAGAGGACTTTTTCATAGGATATTAGTGATCTGTTTTTTAGTAATTTAGATAAAATATAGTTGTAATATCGTAAACAATAATGAAATAAGTTTTACAAAAATTCAAATATAATTCAGCAGGATAAATTTGTGACTAAGCCGATTGAACTTTGCCACATAGTCTTATTGTTTTAAAAAACCTCAGAAGTAAGAAATAGTTGCAAATCAACGACTACAATCAACAAACTTAGTGAAATCAATAAACCCCGGTGGTACTTTCTGAAGTCTAACAACATGGGTAAATTTGTGCTACCATGAATGTAAAAAATAGGGAAATTCAGAAAATAAATAATTTAATTTCTTTTGTAATGTCTTTTAGACCAAGGCAAGAATAATGTTAAATCATCATCATCACGTGTGGTATTTGTAGCAAATTATAATGTATCAATTTGTATAAAAATGTCACTTTTGTTTATTGTGAATTGTTTTAATGTTGTTATTAAAGTTCAGAAATTTAGGATATTGAAAAAAAACTAGGGAGAGAAAGAAGGTACTGAAGTAATCTAAGATATTTGCCAAAAATTTTTGCAATCCATCTATAGGGCTTGCTTCAATATTTAATTTAAAGTACTAATTTATTATAATTCACACAAGATATCTTTATTATTATTGTTATGACCATGTTAGATTCTTATATGTAATATCTCATACTAATAATAATACTGAAGTTTTTAAAATAGGAAGTTTTCTCGTATTGAATTAGGAGTTTGTCTTATTTTGTGATGATGGCAGAAGAGTTATGTGTCCCGTACTCATATGCCACCATCAATTCACCTCTCAGAATTCTCACAAAGCTGGTTTTTCATATTTACGAAAATCCTATTTAAGTCAAAAAATGTATGGAAACTGCGTCAAATTAACGTTGTACTGTAATAAAAAAAACATAAGTAGCTACTTGGCAATGCAATGACGCTTTAAACTTATTTGCATAATTTTGCATCAACTTCTTTACTGTGTAAAAATTATGAGTAACGAGTCGTTTAACGATTAAGGTTATCTGGCTAGTAATTATTAAAAAATTTTTAATTAGCTATTTAAATGTCATTGATCATTACAAGTAAAGTTGTAGCATCACAAGATTAAACAGCTTAAGGCTTAAGATTAAGGCTTTTACACAGAAGAAAGAATAGACAAACGTTTCTGTTTAAAATCATACATCATATCAGTTTGACAAAACTATAAAGTTTCACATTCAATCCCACTATTCCCAATATCGAATCGCATATTGTTTCTTGCTGTGCTATGAAGAAGCTCCCTACCCAGAAACATTCTGTTAGTTTATAAAAATTATGTCATTAGTATATTTTATGGAAACATTAAAACTACAACTTCCGTTCAACCATTTAAAACTTTTAATAGGATATAAAAAAGAAACAAAGTTTAAATAAACCCTATTTCTAGTTAAAACGTACATGAGTCATAATATCTCATACTGTCATAATACAAAAAATGCAAAGTACAAC